>JASAMX010007721.1:0-10743 GCA_030248175.1 Microlaimidae sp. YZB2_3 | reverse complement strand
ATTTTCCTTATAATAATTTCTGTTGTAATATTTGTAAATTTTTTAAGACAAAACAGTGTCTGTTACATTGACCATATGCACCTACTATTTTGATTGTTTTTTTAATATATTATTTGCACTTGTGTGCTAAAAAAATGTGTAAATATATTATTATAACCGAACCTGTTAAAACATTCTGAATGGATGTTTGACCGTTGGATGTTTTTCAAAAACTAGCATGGGAGGAGTGCCTCGTATAAATACAGAATTAAAGATATCGACAAAAAGTAAAAATAACTGTGTGTCACCAAAGCATTAAACAAGCACTAAAATAAGTAAAAACATGCAACATATATTATAAAAAGATATAAATAGTTAAGATTAAATTATTTTATGAACATTAGAAAATAATATATAAAAAGTGATGGCGTAATTATGCATGAAACCTTATTTCCTATTAATCTCCAGCAAGACGGTAGCCCTAAACACTTAGAAAGTAATTAGGGTCCCTCAAAGGCGGCTTAACTACAACATAAAAAGAAGGTGGAAACCCGTGAGTCATAAGTACCACTGAGGTGTCCACCTGGGAAGACGAATTTAGAGTTATTAAGTGATCCAAAAGTTTTAATCAGTAGCAATTAAGTATTAAAGCTTATACAAGTTCAAGCCACTGGAAGTAATATGCAGGTGGCCAATCCATCAGAATGACAGCCGCACAACAATTATCCCATGGCGTATAACTTCTTCTATTATCTTTAAGATCATAATGGGTTCGAAGCAAGAGTATTTAAAGAAGAAATATTTGACAAAAAAAAGAGGAGAATATAATTTTCTCTCGTTATGCTGCCGTACTAATTCCTCCCTGCCAGAGAGTGGTGCCGGTGACTTGTAAATAGTGTATAGATGCTTGTTAATAATGTTTGCAGTTCCCTGATTCGAAAATAAAGTTTAAAAAATTTTATTAGTCTTTCTTACAATCCATACAACCAACATGCAACACTATATTAACTAGTGTTTAAGTTGGATGGGTGTAGAACAAAAGTTTACTACCCCCAAAAGGATGGGGGTCGCCCCCCCCCCTCATTTAGAGTTTCAAAAAGGTCAAATCAAAAAGTGGGGTTCATATTTGAAATCAGAGCGTCAAAAAACCCCCTTTTGACGAGTTTTGTCAATAGAATCGCAAAATAACCTAGTGAAGCTCAAAAAATGTTTTTATTTGTTATATGCGTTATTTGTGATTAGTGATCAGTAAAACCAGCACTGGCCCTGACTTTGTATCAACGGAGTTTTGCGTGTCCAGTCCTTACTATAGACGTCCTTGGTAAAACATGGTTTTTCCGCCTATCGCACACTGAGGCACAATTGAATTGAATGGAATTAGTTTATTTATTTTTGTTATTCTGTGTTATCAACATTTTCATACAAAAAGTGAATTTTTTGTGATTTTTTTAATTTTTGCTTTGTGTTTAAACTGCATCAAGTTTAGAACGAAAGCACTATATAATCTTAAAATATTTTCTATTTAAGGCTTAAATTGTTAATTTTCATGTTTTGATACTTTCTTAAAAATCCCTTTATAATGCGTAACTGCGAATTTTAAGATTCTAACGTTAATTTCGGCCACCTTAAAATTTAAGTGAAATAACAATTTACCAAAAAATGCAGGTTATTAAAACTTGTTTTTTTAAGGTTTGGACTTAATTATTTAAAGTCTTGCTAATAACTATTAAAGTTTGCAAACGGGAAAAAAATTAAGTTATATGTACCAAGAACAATACCTAAGGATAAATTTGCACCCTTTAAAAATTTTTATTGTTCGTTTTAACAGTAGTTATAGCCCTTTTTTCGAGGTGGCCAAAGTTAATGGCTCGCGCCTTAATTTCGGCCACTATAAAAAAACTTTAAACCTCCACTGATCTTTAAGTGTAACAGAAATATTAAAATTTTGTACTGGAATAACAAAAATAGCTATCGTTTGATTTTTAGACCAAATTTTGGGTCGATTGGAAAAACCAGAAAAACTTTAATCATAAAAAAAAAATAAAAAAGGTGGCCGAAATTAAGTCAGCTACCCTAATTAGCACCTTTTACTTGTTAATTCTTTAAACAAAACACAATTGTAACGCCATTTTTAACACGAACACCAAAATATTCTTTATTGGAAAAAAAGAGAACCTATGAAAACAGTAAATTTTTAAAATATATATTCTTTTTATATTAAAGATAAATCTATCAGGGTGAAAATAGATGAGTGGTAAAGTAACCAATCGTTTTTTGAGAAAATATCACGTGCAGAGAAACACATGACGCAACTGAATAATAATTGGTTACTTAACCGCTGAAAACTTTTTTTTTAATTGTTCTCGCTCGCGGGTTTATTGTTTATTTCTTCCTGGCGGAGAGCGGTTATGCCCTCAATTTTAGCCTGGGAGACTTTGGCTTAAGTCTGTATATTGGAAAAACAACACATTTTAAGCCGGAAAATAAATAACCTCGGAAAATGTAATAGTTTCTTATAGAAAAAAACAATTATTAAACCTTTAAGGCTGGTTCATACTTATGTAAAAACGTCCTTTGGACAAAGTCCAAAGGACAAATACAGCGTATAAACGCATGTAAAAACGTCCTTTGGACTTTGTCCAAAGGACGTTTTTACATAAGTATGAACCAGTCTTTAATGGTTTAAAAGTATTTTGCTTCGGACATTGATTTTTTTGTGTTTTTTTAATCATTTATTTGATTATTAATACAAAAAAACATTATACTTATACAAACGTTTTATTTTCCAGGGTTTATAAACAATTTTTCTCAAGCATTACGTTATTTTCAATAAGAATATTTATTATTTTCAAAAAACAACAAATTTTCAATAAAGACAATGGTGTTTAACTAAAATTTATCCATAAGATAACAAATTATTTTGTAAAAAGAAGTAAATTTTCTTTTTTATTAGTTTGCAAAATCAAATCAAATTTTGTTTTTGATAGTTTATTAGATTGCTGAGTTTTTTAAGGTTAAAAAAAGTAAATGTTTTCGTAATAAAAAAACAAAAATAAACTATTTAATTATTGTAGAGTAATGTTTTTTATATTTTTTTCCAAAAACTCGATCAATTGTTTATATACCAATATTGTGCTTCAATGTGCGATAAGCGCAAAAACCGTGTTTTTCGTGCGCGCGACTGAAAATATACAGGCTCAAAATTCGTGCACGGAAATTCGTGCGCGCACGAATTTCGTGCGCTAACTTTATATACGTTTAAATAAGCGCTCTTTTTGAGCCTTTAAAGTCATATCAGATAGCTATGTTCATTAATAATTAGTTACAATTGTAATTCATATTGGCGGCAATTAAGTCGCAGATTTGATGTTGTTGATAAAAAAAAAAGAAAAAAAATAGAAAAAGAGAAAAAAAAACACAATGAGATGATGAAAACAGTAGAATTAAACTATGCATAAACTATGCTTAGTATAATATTAATTCTGTTATCTGATCATTAAATTAAATGAAATTAAATCTACATCTTTTTCTAAATATGGGTTCCACACAACAAATCCATACTCAACAATTGGCCTGACATAGGCTTTATATGCTCTTACTAAGTTATTTACAGATTTGGCTTATAAACTTCTAAATATCAAAGCCGATCTGTGCATAGCTTTATCAGCAATTCTTTCACAATGATAAGAAAACTTTAGATTTTGAGAGATATAAATACCCAAGTCAGGAACAATTGTTGCATTTTTAAGTTCTTGATTATTAATTAAATACTTATTTTTTACAGCCGTAAAATATTCAGTAGGTATTAATCCATTTGTGAAGTAGTTTATTGACATTTATGGACAGCCAATGTATGGACGTTTAACTAATAAATAAAAATGATTTTTTTTTCAAATAAAAAATTGTCTTGTTGTTTTTATAAGTTCGCCAATCAGGGTTTTTCATCTCAGGCAAAAGTGAAAATGTTTTTTTAAATATTTGAAAACACAACGTTAAATGAAAATTTATTATGAAAAAATTTTGCTTGATTTTTAGATTTTGCTTGGGCTCAGGTTTTGCTGTTTTTTAGGCTTAGGTTTAGGTTTCGCTTACGTTTAGGCTTTTGTTTAGGCTTAGATTTTGCTTAGGCTCAGCCTTTTGCTTAGGCTTAGGTTCAGGCTTAGGCTTAGGTCTAGCTTAGGCTTTACTTAGGCTTAGGCTTAGGCTTTTGCCTAGACTTAGGTTTAGGCTTAGGTTTTGCTTAGGCTTAGGCTTAGATTTTGCTTAGGCTTAGAAAAAATCTTTCTAAAGCTATGGTCAAAAATCGGTAAAAATCGCAGTTTTGTAATTGTATGGGGAATTTTGAACTTCCCCTCTAATATCTGGAGAACTTCTATCAACCGCTAATTATCAGGGTAATATTCAGATTCGGCACCATCAATAACATTTATTTTCATGCAAAATTTCAATTGTTGCATTAAATAGAATTTTAAATTTGATTCTTTAACGTTTATAGAAGTAGGGTAGTTTTTTGTCCATACTAAAATGTCCATGGGTGTTTGCAATAAATTTTAAATTAAAACAAAAAACTGCGAACAAGTCCAAAGTTCAAATGTGTGTCCTTAAAAATCATATTTTAAAAAAACTTCCTTCTAAAACCATGGTCAAAAATTGGTAAAAATCACAATTTTGTGTGGGGGATTTTGAACTCCCCCTTTAATATCTCCAGAACGGCTGCCAAGCGTCAATTATCATGGTGATATTCAGATGCGGCACCATCAATAACATGTATTTTTGTGCAAAATTTTAGTGAAAGTTGTGGAGGTGTTATACTGAAATTTTACCAAAAAACCTAAAAAGCATTAATTCAACCCATTTTTAATGGAGATTCTATTTCTACCTGTTCACTAGTTCACGTATATTTTTTACAATTATAAACAAGTTTTAACAAACTTAAAATTGAAGGCTTTTTTTATAAATTTTAAAAAATCAAAAGGTTTAAGTTGGTTTAAGTTTAACATGGGCAAGTTGGTCAGGAGTGGGGTGGGGGTTAAACCCAAAATTAGGGGGGTTAAAATCCGAGAAACGAAAAATACCCTAATCGTTTTTTTTCTGGAGTGCATTTTACCCATATCGGGGATTTTGAATTCTGCAGACAATCTGCGGACGTTTTGGGGACATTTTGCGGATTCCGGAATTAGTATCAAAACTCACAAAAATGCGATTTTAGTAATATTTAAAAATTTTTTTACTCATAATCGACACATCATTTGATTCGCCTATAATTTTTTTTATGGCATTTACCAATTTTTAAAATTGAAGTAGCTAATTTTTTTAGAAAAACAATTTGCATTAGGTGTTTGGAGATCTCCGAAGTGGTACAGGTACTAAACGTGTACCAAAAATCGATTAGAGATTTCCACGCTACAAATACTAAATACAAACATGTTTATAGGTCAATTTTGACCTAAAGATCTCGTTTTTAAACTTTAAAAAATTATTGAAACACGATTTTTGATAATATGGGGTAAAATATAGGCAAAAAATGACAATATTTTGGGTACACAATTTTTACTGTTAAGAAAAAATTTTAATTAACCGCTAAATTAAAATAAAAACTTTGTTTTAACATTGCTGGAAGTCCGGAAATTTTAAAAATTTCCAAAAAAATTACAAATTCGATAGTCACATGGACCACCAAAAATATGGACAACGAATTAGTTTTTGTTTAAAAAGCTAATTTAAGCTTATTTTTAATCAGATTTATTTTTACTAAGCCTAAGCAAAGCCTAAAAATCAAGCTAAAATGTATTATGAGACATTTTTATTAAATTATCCCATTTTTTAAATCTTAATTTTTTTTCACGACTGAATTTTGATTCATTTTTAAGCGGTTACTATACAAAATTGGTGAAGACCAGAAAAAAAGTAAAAATATTTTTAGAACCACCAGACTCTCGACAACCTAAAAAGTATTCATTCATATTGGTTAAAGCACTATTAAAAAATTTTTCTTAACAGCATAAAATGTACCTTGAAAAAAGGCCATTTTTTACCTATAAAACACCATTTATTTTTTAAAGGGTAGTTTAATCACTTTTTAATGTCCAAAATTAAGATCGCAAAGTCAGAATTGACCTAGAAACATGTTTTTTATTTATTTTTGTTTGGTGCAATTCTCAAACTGATTTTTGGTACACGTTTAGTACTTGTACCCTCCAAAGTAAATGGATTTGCGGCTCTACGTAATAATACCAGCGTAAAAATTCCTTCGACATTTGACTTTCTTACAAATAAAATTCTGGTAAAAATACCATCGGTAATTTGACAATCTGACTGATTGACCTTCGGGCTTATTTTTCCTGAACCTAAGCAAAACCTAAAAATCAAGCTAAATTGATCGATGGTCAGTTAGTCCAAATGTGAAATTACCAATGGTATTTTTACCCAAATGTTATTTGTGGAAAGTTTTTTTACCCAAGGTATTTTTACGCAGGAATAATTACTGGGAATGGGGATTTGCATAAGAAATAGCTGAAATGGTTTAGGTTTTGGTGTTTTTTGTTTTCTTTCAATTTTTATTTTAGGGCAAAATCGCTGTTAAAACATTAAAATTTGTACCGAATAAGAGAATTAGTTTAGAGTAGTTGTGTAATAATTATTTTTTTCAATAAATATTTACAAATTTACTAGTTAGTTGGTGTAAAAACCTTAAAAATCTCCGTGGTTATATGCAAAATAATTTTTTCGTAAAATTTGAATTATTTATGTTTTCTATTTTTTATTACCATGAAAAATTTCTAAAATTCCGGGCAATTCGAACGATGTGTCAATATATGTGTCAAATCTATGTATTTACGGCATAAATCCCATTTTTGTGTATTTTGATACTAATTCGGGAATCCGCAAAATGTCCGCAGAATTCCCAATTCCCCCATATCGTTTTTCGATTTCAAAGAAAAAATAGGTAAAAAATGCTAATTTTAGGTCAAAAAGCCCTTTTTATTGCATTTTTGAGCTTTTTATTGCTTAAAACATTCATTTTGACCTCAAAACTTAAGTTTAGAGGCAGTTAGAAGTCATTTTAAAGACATTTTTTCTTCATTTTTCCAAAATCGGGGGGTTAACCTTTTTTCCCCCACTTCTGAGTCGGGGGGTTCAACCTCCCTTCTCAGAATTTGGGGGGTTAACCCCTCCCCAACCCCCCCCCCCCGTGCCCATGTATGGTTTAAGTATAATAGTTCAAATTGTACAATAGATTACGTGTAGAATTACACACGTTTGCAGTACTCACAAAAGTTTAACGGAGTTTAGTTTACAATCTGTCAGGGGCATTCTTCAATTATAACTCCTTCAATTACATGGAATACTTTAAGTATAGACAAACTAACAATTTAAATCCCTTATTTTTCATGTAAATTATCATGAGAATATTTATAAATAACCTAATCGTGAACTGTAGACCCCAGTTTTCCTAAGGAACCTAAGCGAAACCTCAAAATCAAGTTAAATTTAAACTTTAGTTTGATTTTCAGGTTTTGCTTAGGCTGCTTAGTGAAACTAATGAGATGCTCATGAGCTTTATCTTGACAAAATTTTGAAGTTTACATGTTTTTTTTAAGATTTATCAAAAAATATTTTATTTTAGTTAATTGTACTTGAAAATTAACGGATTTAAACTGTTAGTTTGTCTATACTTTAAGTAGTTCATGTAATAAAGTGGGTTATAGCAAGAATGGTAACGAGAACTTAGATCGGTACGATTCCCATACGCGTCCCAAAACTCGATTTGACCGATCCTAAAGTAAAATACACATATAAAACATCTTTGTACACTAAATCGAACACGCAGACTTCGTTTTCATAGTTATTTTTAAGATTTGGGCTTACCGAAAAGAGTAATGACCCAATTTATACCCAAAAAATGACCTTTTTCAGGATATGCAATTTATATTGTTATTAAAAAAAATTTTAAACACACAACTTAAATCAAAAACTATGTCTTAACAATGCTAGAAGTCTGAAGAACTCGAAAATTTTCAAAAAAATTAAAAAATTGAAATTTACATGGACCACCAAAAACATGAACAACAAATTTTTTTTGCTTTAAACGCTAATTTAAACTTAATTTTTTATTGAATTATTGTTCCTAAGCCTAAGCAAAACCTAAAAAATCAAACAAAATTGTAATATATTTGATTTTTATTAAAATAAGTTGTTTTTCAAAAATGTGAATTTTTTCACGGTACAAGTTCCATACGTGTACCAAAATTCGATTTGACCGTTTCAAAAGT
This sequence comes from Microlaimidae sp. YZB2_3, assembly GCA_030248175.1. NCBI lineage: Eukaryota > Metazoa > Nematoda > Chromadorea > Desmodorida > Microlaimidae > Microlaimidae sp. YZB2_3. The sequence goes on along the minus strand of JASAMX010007721.1, from coordinate 2,491 downwards.
AATTACAAATTGTAAAACAACTTTATAGCCTAAATAGAACACGTAGACCTCATTTGTGTGGTTATTTTTTTAAATTTAAGCTTCTGAAAAAAAAGTTATGAGTAAATTTGTACCCGAAAATAGTCCATTTTTGGCATGTACAATTTATGTTATTAAGGAAATTTTTTTTCAATGATCAATGATCAGATAACAGAATTAATATCATACTAAGCATAGTCTATGCATAGTTTAATTCATACTGTTTTCATCATTTCATTGTGTTTTTTTTCTTATTTTTTTCTCTTTTTCTATTTTTTTTCTTTTTTTTTCATCAACAACATCAAATCTGCGACTTAATTGCCGCCAATATGAATTACAATTGTAACTAATTATCAATGAACATAGCTATCTGATATGACTTTAAAGGCTCAAAAAGAGCGCTTATTTAAGTCAGTTTTAAAACTTTTCTTGAATGCATCCAAAGAATCGACAGTTACTTGAGATGGGAGTAGATTGTTCCAAGGTGTAACCACCCTATTTGCAAAAGAAAATTTTCTTGCATTAATTCGGCAGTCTTCAATTGTCAATTTAAATGGATGACCACGGGTGGGCTGCAGGTTAAACTTAAAAAAATCATTGGCTTGTAAATTGTTTAAGCAATGTATAATTTTATAGCACTCATATAAATCAATTTTGTCTCTTCGATCCTTTAATCTTTCTAAACCTAGGTAATTCCGTCTATGTTCATAACCAACAGGTAACAACTTGCATTTATAAAACAAACGTCTAGTGTAATTTTGTTGCACTTTTTCCAAAATGTTTATATCCTTTTGTAAATATGGGTTCCAAACTGCACTAACCTACTCCAGAATAGGTCTAACATAGGACTTATATGCTCTGAAAAAATTATTTTTAGAGTTTGAATTGAATGTTCTAAAAATTAGTGATGTCACTCTCATAGCTTTTTTTGCTGTGATTTCACAGTGTTTAGAGAATTTGATATCATGGGATATATAAACACCTAGGTCACGCACCAATTCTGTAGTTGCAAGTACGTTATTACCAAGTTTATATTTACAAATTAACTCTTTGCTATGATTTCGAATATGAAGAACATCACATTTGTGATTAGATAACTGCAATAGACTATTTCGACATAAGGCGTTTTACACAGTAAAATTCCAATACACATTAGGCCGAAAGTTGAATTTAAAATAATATATAAATGAAAACTTCTATTAATTTTTGCTGTGTAAAATAACTTGTAAACACTAAAGAAAAAATATAAATTTGATTGGATTTGTAATAATGTAGTTATTAATGTTTAATTTTGTAAAAACGCGAACATAAAAAATAAAATTACGAAAGTAGGATTTTACTCGATAATCAAGGTCAAGAGTTCGAATCCCAATGAACTTCTTTTTTCATTTTTTTGTACCGGGACGTATAATTTATATTTAGTTTTTTAGTGGTAGATAGAATATAGCTGCATAATACTTACTTGGTGTTTTTTTTTTGGAAAAATTATTTTCCGGAAGATTATTTACAAATAAAATCCAGAACAATAATGAAAAACAATATTTCGTGGAGGATTTTTAATTAAAAAATCAACCATACTATTATATTAAAAGAAATTTAACAATAGACTCCAAGAAGCTTTTTACATTACAGACTTTGGTTTAAATTTTTTGTGTCTATAGCAAAATATCTACATCAAAAATTTAGTATCTACATCAATCACTAGCAGATCCATTTTCTTTCTTATTTTATTAATACCAATCAATAATCTATTAATTAATTTTTTAAAATATCTAAAAAGATCTGTTTTTTTATTAAATTCAATTTTAATAAGTTTAAATGAAATTTTGATAGGTTTAAATTCCCGGTACAAAAAATGGAAAAGGAACTTCATTGGAGTTCGAAATTCCAACCTTGCAGTCTAAAGCCGACCGCCTCAAACCACTAGACCATCAGACCATCTGATGAAATAGAGTAAAATCCTACTTATATATTCGGTGTTCGGTATGATCGTAATTTTATTTTTTATGTTCGCATTTTTACCAAATTAAACATTAATAACTACATTATTACAAATCCAATCAAATTTATATTTTGCCTTTAGTGTTTACACGTTATTTTACACTGCAAAATTAATAGAAGTTTTCATTTAAATATTATTTTAATTTCAACTTTCGGCCTAATGTGTATCGGAATTTTACTGTGTAAAACGCCTTATGTCGAAATGGTCTATTGCCAGTCTTGTGACCAGCTGTGTATTTTATCTAAATCTGCTGAAGTCTCAAGGTTTGAATGTGGTAATCTTTAGATGAAGATTTTACAAACAACTTTATATCATCTGCAAAGAGTCTAATTTGTGAGAACTTAACACAATCAACAATATCATTAATGTATACCAAAAATAAAAATGGACCTAAAACAGAACCCTGAGGAACTGAACTTTTTACAGGAAATGATTTGAATACTGAGTTATTAATTACAACTTTAATTTTCC
>JASAMX010007720.1:0-14326 GCA_030248175.1 Microlaimidae sp. YZB2_3 | reverse complement strand
CAGTTGTTACAGGAAAAATTTTGGTTGTAATGTTTTAGGCTTTGTAGGTTGCTGCATTTTAGATGCACCCAATTGTTACATTTGGTGCATTGGACGCTGTTTCTATTAACAGTTTTATTACAGTTTGCACAAAAATATTGCATCTTGTTGGGGCCGGGGTTTGGATGAATGTCTCCGGAAAGAGTCATCAGTTTTTTCGGCAGCCATTTTGGCCGCCGATTATAGAAAAAGACTGTGCAGTATCGCATTGGCAGTCAGCAGTGGCGGAAATCGCCTGAGTTGACTGGAAAAGAGGTAGAGCTGTTGACCATTTCCATTGCTGGATCTGGGCAGTGTCGCTGCGTGGAAGCCGCTCCGTAGACACCAGGTTTTTTTTATGCCAAATCGACGCCACTGGCACCTAGAATTTCCCGCTGGCGCCTAAAATTTTGGGTCTAGGAGCCAGCTGGCGCCTAGATTTTTGGCCATAAACGTATTCTTTAACCGTTTTTTAGTCAACCAGACAAAAAAGAACACAAAATTTTTAAGGTTTCAAAACACTAATTTTCAAAATTTTCTTCCGCTTTGCTTCGCTCAGCGCGTATTGTTTTAGTTTATCTACGATTTAATCCTTTTTTATGATATTATATATGTAAAGATTTAGGTAAAAGTTCTAACTGGTTACATTTTCTAATTAAAAAAACCCATTTAAAAGTAAAAATCTAAAAGCACCTATTATTAGTTTTGATTAAAACCTGAAAATAACTTCTGAGAAAATCCCTTTTTGCTTGCACAGATATTGCAAGAACTTTCAAAGTGTTAAAAAGAATTTAATTTATCTTTGACACTAAAATGTTGAGTTTCAAGCTGTCTGTAATGGAGATCCGCTTTGTAGAGCTACGGAGCAATCCACGTCCACGAGCAATTCACGGCCCACCTATGGTTCATGATCATGAAAGTTTAAGGATATAATTGCGAACCGATCACGGTTGCTATACATGACAAAGAAATGGTTTACTCTAGAATATGACTCAAAGGCTTAATTAGTAAGCACTAAATTGAGCCACTTTGAATACTTTTTCTAAATATTTTAATGGACGGGGCTGAGACTTGGTTTTGCGTTAACATATTCCATTTTGATATTACTCTGTTAGAAAAGAATTATTTTCTTATGTTTATTCTATGCTTTTCCGTTTTTAGTTTGTACGAGTGACCTCTTGTCTGATTTTCATTAAAAGCGAAAAAAGTATATCGATTATTATTTGTGGTTTCATGTATAAGTTTATAACATTCAACAAGATCTTGATTTGCATGTCGCTCTTCAAGGGTGAGTAATCCTAAAAATTTTAACCTTTCCTCGTATGAGACTTTTTTTAAATGGCATCTTTGGAATAGTCTTCTGGTGTATGACCGCTGGACGGGGGGGGGGGGGGGTGGGGTTTTTGTTTTTTTTTTTGTTTTTGTTTTTTTTGGCGTCGGCCCCGGCCCCCCCCCCCCCCTTCCCCCCCCCCCACTCCCCTCCTTCTTTCTATACAAACTAAGTCTCGCTGTAGGTATTGATTCCAAATAACGCTAGCATATTCTAGTTGAGGCCGTATGTATGAGGTGTAAGCACGTAAAAAACTAGAGATGCAACTTGAATTAAAAGATCTAAAAACTAATGCTACAGTTTTTAAAGCTTTTCTTGAAATAATTTCACAATGATCAGAAAATTTTAAACTATTAGACATATAAACACCTAAATCTTTAATGACATTAACTCTTTCAAGAAAACTTTTATTCATACTGTATTTCAAAGTATTTTCTCTGAATTTCGTACCAATTTGTAAAACTTGACACTTGTTTGTTGCCAACTCAAGTTGCCATTCTTCTGCCCATTGACATATTCTATCGAGATCTTCTTGAAGACATTGTGTGCTTCTATTTTCTTCATCTTTGTAAAAAGTATTGTACACCTTCGCGTCATCGGCAAATAACATAATTTTAGAATGAAAAACACAATTAACAATATCATTGATATATATCAAAAACAAAAAAGGCCCTAGAACCGAACCTTGCGGAACGGAACTTTTTACTTTACGTGAAGATGATTCAACGCCGTTAATGATTACTTTTAAACTTCTTTCAGTTAAAAATGCCTCAATCCATTTCAAAAACCTACCATGAACTCCATATTTTTCTAATTTAAACAACAATTTTTCATGGGAAACCTTATCAAAGGCCTTAGCAAAATCTAAATAAATCACGTCAATTGCTTTTTTATTGTTTAAGGACAACGTCCAATCGTTTAAAGTTTCCAGAAGCTGCGTAATAGTTGAACTTTTGGCCTTAAACCCGTGTTGACACCTTGACAAAATATTTGAGAAAAAGGAAAAAAGAACATCTACTACCAGCCTTTCCATTAATTTGCAAACAAAAGAAGTAAGAGATATTGGACGATAATTAGATTTTTTTATTTTTAACACCTTTTTTAAAAACAGGAATTACAAAAGCTATTTTCCAGTCTTGAGGAATACTCCCAGAGTCAAAAGATTTTTGAAATAATAAACAAAGTGGTTCAGCTAAACATGGTCCTAAGCGTTTAAGAAATAAAGCTGGAAAGCAATCAGGGGATTTAGAAAGTTTATTTGGCAACTTTTTAATTGCTTTTATTATATCTTTGACGTTAAAACGCATGTATTCTAAATTTATCTTTTGAGTTGGGTCAAAATTGGGTAAATTCCCATTATCGGTTGTAAAAACGGAACTGAAATATTCTGCAAATAACTCTGCTTTTTCTTCGTCACTAATAGCAAAGGACTTATCTTCTTTAAGCAATGGAGGAATATTTTCTTTATGTTTTAATTTTGTGTTTACAAATTTGTAAAAAGTTTTTGGATCTTTTGAGTCTAAAATCTTAGTTTCAAGATTAATATTATGAGCATCGACAAGTTTTTTGTATTCCTTACACAAAAATTTGTATTCTCTTTTGTTTTTTCCTATTTTGTAATTACGCCAAGCTCGGCGTTTTTTAGCTTGTAGCTTTTTGATATCTGAAGAATAACGATATCTTTTATTTTTATAACTAATTTTTTTAAGCGGTACATGATTTAGAATACCTTCTAAAAGAACAGATTTAAAAGTATCCCAGTAACTTTCGATGTTTGTACAAGAAGAAAATAAACGTTCCCAATTAACAGCCGACAAGAACATAGAAAACATCTCATAATCTCCTTTAGCAAAATCAGGTACCCAAACTGATTTTTTATCCTCTATATTTTGAACCTTAAACAAATCTACATTTAAAGAAAACTTGAGAGAATCATGATCAGAAGTCGAAAAACCAGGAAAAACTTCCACTGAATTAAAAATTTCAAAATCGTTGGTCAAAATTAAATCAAGTATGTTACTTTTTCTAGTAGGTTCCTTAACAAGTTGAAGTAACGCTAATTCTTTAAAAGTCTGAAAATACTCAATTTCATTTTGGTTGTTTGATTTAACTTTTACGGAAACCCAATCAATACCTGGTTGTACTAATTGTGTGAATAATAAAAAAGCTATGCTAGAGATTGTTTAGTAAAAAAATTTTTGTAAACTAAAATTTTTCAAAACTTAATAAAAACAATTAAAAAACCTGTAAAAATTCGAATAAAATAATTAAAATATTTAAGCTTAAACAAGCTTGAAATCAAATATTTTAGGGAAGGAAGGAACTCCAAAAATCCCTCCGCTATAAGTGGCCGGGGATCCGGAGCATGATGTGGGAGGGTAGGGACATCACTAGTCTTTATGTTTTCTTGTTAAATTATATAATTCTTGAACAAAATTTTACGTATTTCAAGTTGAGTATTGAGATGGACAAAATGAGTCGTTTTTTAAAATTAATTGTACTACTATACAACACAAAACGTTTGACTACAAAACAAAGCCACCTAAAAATATGCATATAATGAAAAAAAACTAATAATATGTGGCCTTTTTGTGAAAATAGAAAAAAAAATTATGTTATTGGCGCCTAGATTTCTGGGCTGGCGCCTAAAATTTGGAGGCTAGGCGCCAGCTGGCGCCTAGGCGCTGGCGAAAAAAAACCCAGGAGGTACCCCCAAATTTAAGGGGGGGTTGTCGGCTATAATCGGGATTTTTGGGCGGGGGGAATGTGTAACCTCCCTGCCTCTGCACACCTATTGGTACAATCCATCAAAATTAAAGAAACTAATATATATTATGTACCTATTATCAATGTAAAAATTTATTATCTTAAATTAATTTAATTTGATTTATCGATTTTAGTACCAGTTTGCGGTGGAAAAAAAAGCCATTGCTCAGTTTGATGCCTTCATCAAGGAACAAGACCAGGCGGAAACAGAAATAAAAGAAAAAATCAACTCCGAAGAAGAACAACGGGGCTTATCACTTATCAACAAATTTTCCACTGAAAAACCAAAAAATTTTGACCCCACCGAAAATTTTGCTGCATTTCATATTGGTTCAGCTGCGAGCCAAATAGAGTGCACGGACAGCGTTTTTCAAGATCAGCGTAGTTCAGATTTTGACTGCATTCCCACTGAAGATTCCTTATATAAACAGTATGTCGTCAGCAATGGATCGTTTGAACACAGGCAAACCTGTACAGATCTTTGTGATTCAAGACCAACTGTGATAGCAACCAGCAGGTCCCAGTCTTTTCCCGTGTTGACCAGAATTGATGTTGATAACGTCCCGGTAAATGTCAGCCTTTCAGCGTCAGGTCATTCTGTTTCAACAGCTATAGTTTCTAAAGTTGATGCTTTGCCTCCAAACTCTGTTTCTTCATCTTTTTCTGTTGCGCTGCCGCCTAATAGCCAAACAATACATCAAAATCTGGGCAACACTGAAATAAAAACTATAACTTGTTCTCAAGCACTTCCTGGTGCCAATCAGCCGGCGCAAGCATTAACTCCTGCCTTTTTATCGTCAGCTTTGACCTTGCCCCGTGAAGCTTTTAATCAAACAGGCGGGCAAGCGATGAGTAACAACACAGTAACCAGTTGGTCAAGCCAAATACCACAAAGTTCCTATTTCTCAATGCAACCACCTGTGTCATTGCACTCAGTTTTACCGTTTCAACATCAAACAGCGGTGACTAGCGGTGTTTCACTTAGTGCGCCGTCGGTTTCTGAGCAAGGTGCTCACTCAGCTGCACACAGCACTGGCGCACCAATTTGTCAAACTTCTGGAAATCATGGCTCGGCGGGCCTTGGTGACTATAGGCACCCGCAGGTGTCGACCAACTCCTTATGGGGCGGTACCGATACTCCGGCCTCAACGTCGGTGCAGCCGGTACCGGGACAAAGAAACCCTCTCTCAACGACAATGAGCCAAATCCTCCAGCCTCAGCCCGCCATCATAAAGCAAACACTGCATAAACGGGGTTCCTCGGGGGCCGGATCGCGTCTGAAGTGGGAGGATTTCGAAACCTCCACTTCCAGCCCTTTTGACAGCGTTGCTATGCGTTCTCTTAACGATAAGGAAGAGCTAATGAAATTGGTGCTGGACTCTGGATATTCCGCGTAATATTAGTTTTTTTGTTTATTCAAAATAAGGTTGGGGTAGCAGCACGAGCACAGCAAAGGATTATTATTATAACAATTATAATTTATTTCGATATTTATAATTTAGAATATTATACCATGCACGCTTTAACGGGAAAATAATGTAGTTATTATGTTTTGTTAACAAAATAAATCGCAGCTGTTTCGTTACATTGTATGTTATCCATGAATAAAAAAAACTAATATTATTAGGTTTTTGTTGTAAGCCATTTCAATAAAATGAATTATTTTGTTTCTGGATAATCCGACATTAAAATCACGTTTTTCACTAAATAATAACGCCACTAATCCGAGCAACGTACATGCCTAATATTATATAAAAAACAAATTAGAAATTTGATTACCTATTTAAGTCTTTATATGGCTAGTATTAAATTCCTCTCACTAAAGTATGTTATTTAAAATGGAAGTAAAAGTTTACAAAAATACCGTAAATAGATCTTTAGATTAACAATTTACCCTGAATTTGAAATTTGAATGGAATGAGAGAGAATAGACTTTTTTGCCTAAAAGCTTTAGGTGTCCGAATAAAAAATCAGAGAACGGGGGGGCTAAATTTTTTTCAGAAACATTTAAGAGGTGAGGGCTGAAAGAGGTAGACTTTGCGTTGTCCACTTTAATGAAAACTCTAGCTTCGCAAGACTGGAGGGACGGCCTGCTCCCTGTATCAGTCTTTTCTTAACCTTCCATGTGCACAGAAATATACTATCCCTACGGCATCCGCAGACATTCGCACTAGTTTGGCATCCGTGGATTTTGTGGTTGCTTATTTTTACTTATGACAAGAATGTATTTTGTACTAGACAATATGAGCAGGCACCTTATGAGACTAATATTTTAGTTAAGGTTGAATAAATGCTTAAAGCTTCAAATAATCAAACGTTTTTACTCATTTCATACAGTTGTACTAGTATTTTTAGTCTTAAAATTTATGGTAAATATATTTGTAATCGTGTATTTCATCTATGGTTCATAATTGTTTAAAAAAACTCGGGGTGTACATTAAATTTTTGACCATAATTTTTTAAGAGAAACCGCACAATTCTCGCGTAAACTTTAAGCCGCAAAATTTTTGTAAACGACTTTCTATTACTCACACACATACAGGTATTTTTAGTGCAATTGATTGTTCTTGCAACGCAACTTCTCGTACAGAAGTACACGGAAATTCACATGATTTACTGTACAAAACGAACACATTAAAAATTGCTGTGCACAAACTACAAGAAAGTATCGGAGCAATAAAATCACATAATTGGAGTTTTTTATGCAAAAGTTCATTCAAAAACTTAATTTACAGCCACACATCTTTTTGGTTATACTCTTGCTAGTTTGGCCAGTTGCGCGTTTATAACTTTTTGTACAAGGTATAATGTGCTAATATGTCGTTTTATAGTAAACTATTCTTATTTATTTTTTGGAAGCTATGTCAATCCGTATGAATCTGTAAAATTCTTTTTGCATACTTTCTTTAAATTATAACTTTTAATAAAATTCAAACATTAGATTACATTACAATTTTATATATTAAAACAGAAAAATATTTAATTGATTAAACATTCGTAAATTCTGATATAATCATCACCGTTTAAGCAGTTAAGGAGGGGGGGTTAAAAAAATACAGGGGCCAGGGACACCTAGTTGTTTTTCTTAAGATTCCTAAAATTTCAAGGCTAGCAAGTAAATCCTAGCCTACTTCTGTCCCGTTTTTTGTCTCGAGTGAAAAAATTTTTAACGGAAAGCGGGCAGATAAAACCATTGAAATATAAATGACAGCTGATTTCTTAAACCTAAAACTAAAAATGTAATTAATTTACGTAAGATACTAATGTCCTGTACAAAAATATGCATAAACGAAGCTTGTTTTGATTCTGCTCAGGTTAAAATCAAAGAATTGTAAAATTAAACAATATGACGAAAGCTTAGTGCAAAGTTCCCATGTCCTGACCAACTCTCTAGCTTCTTTTTGCTGTAAAATCTGGTCGTGAAAAATGTCTCCTTTTTTAAAGGTCGTGGTTTTTAATTTGCTTGAGCAGGCAGACGGAGCCACTTATTGGACACTTGTTAGGTTAGAAGGTAGATCTTGTTTTTGCTTGCATTATTTCCCGCGACCCCTAAATTTATAGTAATAGTTCATAATTGCAGTCCTCAACTCATGTTTTTAATATAGGTAACAGTTTTTGTTTTAACCATACATGAGCGAGGGGATTGATCAACCACAATTTTTTGGAAGAGGGTTTTTTTTACTTCCCCCACTACTCCAGAGTGGGAGGATGGTGGAACAAGGGCCTCCCTTTTAATTTTAGAAAAACAAAAATTTCTTTTAATATGATTAACTTGTACCTAAAAATAATAACATAATAAAAGGTTCGAAAATTTCATGAAAAAGCTTTTTAACCTAATAGCATTTTTGCGCTATTTTTCGTTCACATAAAAAATGTGATAGGTATAAAATGCACTTTAGGAAAAACGTAAGACAGAAAATGCATTCTTCGGATTTTACCTTCCCCCAAACAGGTGGGCAGCCTTCCGGATTTTGAGGGGGATATACCCGACCCCCGAAAATTTGGGGGTCCCCAAAAATTTTTTTGGGGTATACCTTAAATACCCCATCTTTAGCGTTTTTAGTACTGGGATGGGACCCCCCAAATTTTAAGGGGGAGGGGCTTCCAGAGTACCTACCCCCAAATTTTAAGGGGGCGGGGATTTCGGCATTAATCGGGATTTTTTTTTGAGGGGTAACCCCCCTGCCCACCTATGCCCCTAAATTAGGGTTAAACGTAAATCCCATACTCTGCGCGCTAATTTGCCCATGTATAGTTTTAACACGTTCCCGTGACCCAATTTCCCCAGTCCACCGCTGTGAGGTGGAGGATTTACCTGAGAATAACAAGCGTATTAAGGATACTAAGATGATGCTGCGTGTGCCAGAAAAATTATTTAGACTTTACAAACAACTGTTACAAAGGCACTTCTGTTACAAACGCCTCCATAAAAGCAATCGCGGTAACGGGCAGGGGGTTATAGCAATACATTGGCAAGTTGGTCCGGAGTGTGGGGTTAAACCACCAAATTAGGGGGGGGGGGTTAAAATCCGAGAAACGCAAAATACCCAGACCTGTGCACGGTTTGAAAATGCCCCCCGCTTTATTGGAGGATTTGCCCCACCGGTTTTATTGCCCCCCCCCCCGCGGAAAAATGAAAAAGTACCCACAAATTATGACGCCATTTTTTACCTATTATGACGCCATCATTGCAAAATTTTTGCAGTTTTTAGCCTATTTCAATGCAATTTAAGCTATTTTAGACCTATTTTTAACTTATTTTCGCTTTTTTTGTCCGTTTGTTGCCTTTTCCTTCTTTTTTTCTCTTTTTTTTTCTCCTTTTTTTTTCTTTTTTTTCTTTCCCCCCTGCTTGCCTCCCCTCCGTTATATTGCCCCCATTTCAAAAAAGTTGCCCCCCGTGCCCCCCCCCGTTTTGGAATTGCCCCCCATTATAACCCCGGGAGGGCAGTGCACAAGTCTGAATACCCATATTTTTTTCTGCAGTGCATTTTACCCATATTGTATTTCGAATTTGAAGGAAAAATAGGTAAAAAAACGATAATTTTAGGTCAAAAAGCCATTTATATTGCATTTTTGAGCGTTTTATTGCTTAAAACAGTCATTTTGACCTCAAAACTTAAGTTTGGAGGCAGTTAGAAGTCATTTTAAAGACTTTTTTCTTTATTTTTCCAAAATTGGGGTGGGGTTAACCTTTTCTTCCCCCCCGACTTCTGAGTGGGGGGTTAAACCCCCCTTCTCAGAATTTGGGGGTTAACCCCCCCCCCGGGCCCATGTATAGTTATAGCCCCCGAAAATCTCGTAACCCCCATCCTAAAATTTTGGGAATCTCCAGTATTAAAAACGATAAAATGGAATATTTGGGCTGGCGTATACTTCAAACAATTTTTTGTACACTGTACCAAATTTGGAAGTCTGGTATACCCACGAAATCCGAGAGGCTGCCCACCTATAGATTAGTTCGGAATAAGGGTTTTTTAGTGTTAGGAAGAGGGTACATAACTACTAGCGCCAATCATATGTAGAGGGAAAATTGAGAAACATCTAGCGACTAGTACATTTTACGGTTTAAAATATTTCAAATATTTATTGGTTTAAAATCTCGACTCCTTCTCTTCAAAATTTCTTAAATACTTTTTAAATATTGCAAAAGCAAAAGCAGTTTTTGGTGATTTTTAGTTTTTTGCCGCTTCGTAGGTACGGCGCTGCTGGCGCGCTTGTTTCCCAGTTTTTTAATGTTTCAATTACAAAAAATGCTTAATTTAAAAGTTTGGAATGGACTTTTTAAAATTAATTTTTAAGTTTTGAATAGTTTTACAAGCAAAACATTAAAAAAAGTATGTAGGTTTAAAATTAGTTTAAAAGCACAAATTTCATCTTTATTTTTACTACTTCGAAATCAATGTTCAGGATAATACTATTTTAGTGGTGATTTTAAACTATTGTGACGTTTAATTAAACAAAAATTTATTTAGCACAAATTGATATATTACAGCACTTCAACGTAGTGAAACATATCATCGTGTAGCAATTTTTATGAAGTATAGGTTTAAACTTAAGAAACTAAGAAAGCTAAGATTTTTTTCAAATTTTATTTTTTTCTTTTTGTACCCTCTCTCGTACAGTAAAATACGCTTATTCCGAACAAGTCTATAGGTAAAACTGTAGAAGTTTATCGCACTTCGCTGGTTTGTTTAATTTGTTTGTGCTTTATGCATTTGAACCCAAATTGAGTCTTTCCTTCCTTTGATTGCTTTTACACTGGCTTGCCGAAGGTGTGCTGCATACAGAGATAATTAATTGTAATACATGTACTTTACCGTTATTACACTTTTTTGTTTATTTTTTTTCCAAAATCTCATAATTTAAAATTTTCAAAAACATAAGATTAGCAAACAAAAAGTTAAATTTTTTAAATTTAATTTTGGGGACAGAATCAGGTTTTACGAGGGCATTTTTGTATTGCTTAAATCATTTTTACAATTGTGCACATAAAAAATGTCATTTTACATTGAACAATTCTTGTTAAAATTTTGTACAAAAACAACGTAGACTAGAGACAACTTGTTGATATCTCATAATTATTATTCTAATAGTTTTTTATTGAGCAAATAAATCGCTGTTTTTTTCAACAAAAGTGGACAATTTTTTATAAAAAAACGGCATTTTTCAAGTTTAACCCAATTTTCTGGTCACCGGAAAGAAAATACAGGATGGACTACTTTAAACATGGACGAACTACTTATTTAAAACCGTTATTTTTCAAAAACAACCCATTAAATTAATATTATTTTTTAATAAATCTTAGACAAAGTGATAAATTTTAAAAAATATTATGATAAAACTCATAAACAACCTGAATCTTGGACTATAGGCCTTAGTTTTCCTAGGCAACCTAAGCAAAACCTGAAAATAAAACAAAACATTAAATTTAGCTTGATTTTAAGGTTTTGCTTAGGTTGCTTAGGGAAATTAAGTTCTAAAGTCCACGATAAATGTTATTTGTGAGTTTTATCACGATAGTTTACTTGAAAAATAACAGTTTTAAACAATCCATCTTTCCGGTGACCGGAAAATTGGGTTATACTTGAAGAATGCCAAAAAAACTGCGCTTTTAAAATATGTTTGCTTAATTAAAACTGTTTGGGTATTGAGTTGTTTACACATTAAATAGGTTAAAAGATGTCAAAGAGCATTTTCTTTTAGGATCTAAAAAAATTATCTAGGAACTTTTGTTCTGGATTTTTAAAAATCACAAAAAATCATTACGGATACGGGCAATGGAATATTATTAACTGGCGCCATAGACACCACAAACCTGACAAAAAAACAGAATTACCTTTTTCATAATTATTTTTTTATTTTACCTTGTATGTAGGTATGGTTTTGCATCACAAAAAAAATAGCACAAAAAATTTTATACATATTTTTTAATTTAATAAATAATTCTGGACATAATTTTTCAGATGTTTTTATTTGTGCGTCGATCATTAGCTTCTATACCTCGCCTTTCACCGACGTTAAAATATTCTGCTACAAGGTATGTTTCTATTTTATACCGTTGTTTGCCAAAAATCCTAGGTAAATAAAGACATTGTGATAATCTTCGGAATTTTACAGAAATTCCTTATTTTCATGTACTGTACATAAAAAAATCCGTGTGCTATGAACAAAACTTAACTTTTAGCTGCTATGTCTTACTGTATTTGCATATAGCACAGCTCAGACTCTGGATAAACGATCGGCTTAACTGATTAAAAATATTGTTTATCTTTAAGGTAGATACAGTGAACAAAATTTGATCCAAAAAAACCTTTTTAATAGTAATAAGGGATAAAAAACGCCGTTTGGTATGCTGTGAGCAAAAATACTTCCAAGTCATTCTAAAAATTTGGGCCAAATTGATTCTTTGAATTTAATTTTTATTGACGTCTTAAATGCGCGCGGTTTTATCGATTTTTTAATGAACAATTAGTTCACAAATTAGGATTATTTTAAAACGCTTAATACTCTTTACACACAACATAAAAAAATTATAGATTAAAGGTTTTTTGCGCTTTACTTTCAGTGATCGCTTATTATTATAGATTTTTTATATTAACAATCTTAATGTAATTCTAACCTATTAACCTACTAAAGGCGAATCAAACCTAGCTGACTTCGATAATTTTCAGTATTAAATCGACTTTATAATAACAAAACGTATTAAAATTTTCACCAAAAGCGGTTTAATATTAAAGATTAATACTTTATTTTACCAAATTTATCAAAATAGTACTCAATACTGGGGCAAAAATCCAAATTTTTTAAGGGCTTAGGTTAGCTAATTTTTGTATTATTTTGTGAAAAGGCGGGCGTTGTTTTTGTTTGTTTAATGCATACCGGTAATCGCAAAATTGTAATTCAGACCTGTGCACGGTCTGGAAAGTCCCCCCTTCGTTTTATTGGAGAATTTGCCCCCCGTTTTATTGCCCCCCCCCCCCGCCAAAAAATGAAAAAGTACCCTAAAATTATGACGCCATTTTTGACTTATGATGACGCCATCATCGCAATTTTTTCAGTTTTTAGCCTATTTCAATGTATTTTAATCCATTTCAGACCTATTTTTACCTTATTTTCGCTTTTTTTGTACCTTTTTTCTCTTTTCCCTTCTTTTTTCTCTTTTTTTTTCTTTCCCCCCTGCTCGCCCCCCCCCCGTTTTATTGCCCCTCGTTTTAAAAAAGTTGCCCCTCCTCGTTTTGGAATTGCCCCCCCCCGTTTAAACCATAGGGGGGCAACAGGTCTGGTAATTGGTCTGTCCTGTCGATTCCCCCACAAAAACTTACGCGGTCAGCCAAATATAATTCAACCATAATAATATTTAACACACTTACTTTCTGATAACTGCCATGAGATCTAAAAATATCTAATATTAACATACTAGTATGTAATATCTTACCTACTTATAACTAACTTACTAATAACTGTCCTGCTAATTTTTATATTAACAATCTTAATCTTCTTAACCTACTAGTAATTTTGAATTTGAATTTTGGGAGAGAAAATTTTTTTTCTTAAATATTAATACAGAAACTTTCCTGATGCCTTCCAAAAGCATATTAATAGTCAAAAAACCAAATTTTCCCCGCTTCGCGGGTAGTTTAAATTGACAATTTATTTCAGTTTTTCAATTTCAAATCGATTTCGCCGCTCAATAGTTAAGGCATACATGTTAAATAAAACTACTATAAACATTATTAACCTTTTATTAACGTTTTAAACACATGTTTTATATGGATAGGAATAAAAAAAAACCTTAAATTTTGTTTTAATTATCATCTGGAATTAAAATTTCTAGTGTATTTTAGCGCCTTAAATTAAAAATTTTCTCCCCCGGGGGCATTCTCCCCCGGCACCCCCCCCCGACAAGGGGCTCTGCCCCTCGACCCCGCTGGGGGGCTCTCGCCCCCGAGACCCCCCCATTTCTGGGGGGCTGTCGCCCCCCAGACCCCCCCTTTCTCGGGCTGTCGGGGGGCTCCCCCCCAGACCCCCCCTCCTCAGGGTTAGTATGTACCCCCCCAGACCGCCCCCCCCCAAATGAAATCCTGGGCACGCCACTGGGGTAGTGAGTGAGTGCTAATATTGTGTAAGGTGGTATTCTGACGACGCAAAATAAAAGTGATAATAACCAGGGGCTACAAAGTTTTAGCAGCCAAATTTATGCTAAAACTAGGCCTATACAGAAATTGAACCTGTAACCTCTAAAGTTTATTCTGACGTGCTATCCATTACACCATAGCCGAACAAAGAAAGGACGAGCAAATTTTCTACTTACTAAGACGGTTTTACTTTAATTTTCACATGCGCAAAGACGAAAAGGGTGTCACAAATATAAGCAGCAACTTTCATTTTATATGAGGAGATTATGATATCAAAACAAACATAGATTGTGTCTTTTAGTATGTCAACTGGTTTGTCTTTTGAATCTGCAAAGTCTCAATTGAACTCATTAACACATGATCCTGGAAATGATGTGAAACTAAAATTGTATGCATTGTTTAAACAGGTACATAATAAACATTGAATATAAAAATAAAATAGTGGTTTGTAATGCCTTTTTTTGCTATTTATTGGAAAACCTCTATAAGTATTAAATACATTATTAAAAACAAATTTTATTTTTACGGTCATTTTTTACTTTGAATTTGTATCATATTTCCACAAAATATCGTCGTT
>JASAMX010007718.1:0-41215 GCA_030248175.1 Microlaimidae sp. YZB2_3 | reverse complement strand
AAGTGTAGAGTGCTCTCTCGATTGCTCCATTTCCTCGATGTTGGTTTTTATCAGAGGAATGAGGCGCGAAAACACGGCCTCACAAATATCCGATATAAACTCTTTATTTAGCTGTTGACCAGATTCAAGGGCCACAACCCTGGCAGTAAGATCTTTTTTTTCGGTCTCGAGAATTTTTTTTGAATTTTCCAGGGTTTCGATTTGTTTTCGGAGTAGATTATTATCCTCTATCACTTTTTCAAGCTCCTCTTTTTTAACCATTTTGTGATAAAGAGTACGGTAGAAATAAAACAGAAGTTCCAAATGTAGAGGGGACCTGAGTCTCTTTTCAAAATGCAGAAGAAAGTAGGATTGCTGTTTCAGCAAAAATGGCCAAATATGGCGACGAAATTGCAAATTATATACAAAAAAACCAAATAAATAAAAAAATACCGGTACAGAACAGAAGTTAAAGTTGATATATAGAATTTTAGGGTTTTAGAATTTCGAAAGTACCACTAAATTGACAATATAAATAAAAAAGTCGAAGTAAAGTTACGAAAATTTTGCGTTTAAATTAACCACACAGCCTGCTACGTACAGAATTTACCCAGTTGCTTGAAACAGGGTAAATTCTGTACGTACTTTATTTAAATGTAGAGACAAAAGACGAATAATCAAAACTGAACGGTTAGCGTTTTGAAAATTTAAATCCCAGGCTTTTAGTACATATACAAAATTCAATCAAATTTACCCCACTTTTAAGCGAGCACGAGAGGTTTACAGCTTGTTTGTAAATATTATGTTGTTTATTTAAGTTAAAATAATATTAATGAAGAAAAAGGAGCGACGAAAACATGTTTAATAAATAATTTATTACTGCTTTGTGATATTTTGAAAGGGGTGCGTTGAGCTTTATTGCGCTGTGACAGTCCCTCGCCCCAAAATTTTTTTAATACAATTTAAAAAAAATTTTTATAGACTAGTTCGGAATAAGGGTTTTTTATGTTAGGAAGAGGGTACATAACTACTAGCGCCAATCATATGTAGAGGGAAAATTGAGAAACAGCGAGCGACTAGTACATTTTACGGTTTAAAATATTTCAAATATTTATTGGTTTAAAATCTCGACTCCTTCTCTTCAAAATTTCTTAAATACTTTTTAAATATTGCAAAAGCAAAAGCAGTTTTTGGGGATTTTTTGTTTTTTGCCGCTTCGTAGGTACGGCGCTGCTGGCGCGCTTGTTACCCAGTTTTTTAATGTTTCAATTACAGAAAATGCCTAATTTAAAACTTTGGAACGGACTTTTTAAAATTAATTTTTAAGTTTTGAATAGTTTTACAAGCAAAACATTAAAAAAACTATGTAGGTTTAAAATTAGTTTAAAATCACAAATTTCATCTTTATTTTTACTAATTCGAAATCAATGTTCAGGATAATACTATTTTAGTGGTGATTTTAAACTATTGTGACGTTTAATTAAAAAACAAAAATTTATTTAGCACAAACTGATATATTACAACACTTCAACGTAGTGAAACATATCATCGTGTAGCAATTTTTATAAAGTATAGGTTTAAACTTAAGAAACTAAGAATGCTAAGATTTCTTAAAATTTTATTTTTTTCTTTTTGTACCCTCTCTCCTACAGTAAAAGACGCTTATTCCGAACTAAAGATAAATTCTATCAGGGTGAAAATAGATGAGTGATAAAGTAACCACTCGTTTTTTGAGAAAATATCACGTGCAGAGAAACACATGACGCAACTAAATAATAATTGGTTACATTACCGCTGAAAACTTTTTTTTTTAATTTTTCTCGCTCACAAGTTTATTGTTTATTTCTTCCTGGCGGAGAGTGGTTACGCCCTTGATTTCAGCCTGGAAGACTTTAGCTTTAGTCTATTGTTGCCGTTTGCCTGTTACTGAGCGGTTAAGAGATTTGTTTGTTCTTTCCCATAGCTATTAGCGGTTTTATATAAACATGTCAGTAATTATAACTAAAACCAAAAAAATAAACTCCAGAAATTGTTTATAAAGTTGTGAAGTTACTGAATACAGTTAATAAATTATACAGTTTTGATTGCCAAAGAAGCTAGCTATTTATGAATTTCTTTTTTTAGCATACGCCATCAACAACGGTTAACCGCGCAGTTGCTTAACCCATTTAATATAAGGGAAAGGGCGCTCCGCACTCTTCCTTGATTTACTA
Organism: Microlaimidae sp. YZB2_3; assembly: GCA_030248175.1. Classification (NCBI taxonomy): domain Eukaryota; kingdom Metazoa; phylum Nematoda; class Chromadorea; order Desmodorida; family Microlaimidae; species Microlaimidae sp. YZB2_3. The sequence goes on along the minus strand of JASAMX010007718.1, from coordinate 39,023 downwards.
CTAAATTCTTATAACATACTAGTGGGTGTACAGTTAAAAAATTATACAAAACTATATACAGTTAAAAAATTATACAGTTTTGATTGCCAAAGAAGCTATTTATGAATTTCTTTTTTTAGCATACGCCATCAACAACGGTTAACCGCGCAGTTGCTTAACCCATTTAATGTAAGGGAAAGAGCGGTCCGTGCTCTTCCCTGATTTACTACCAAATTCTTATAAAATACTAGTGGGTGCTGCGAAAAGCCTGCTGTACTATTGCGCAGAAAGATTAATTTTATAAACGCATCCCCCTTTACTATAAAACCGCCCACAAAAATACAAAAATTAATAAATTACTATGTTAAAGTATGTCTGAGTTTCAAAAAAAAGGTGATTTCTAAAGTTGTGTATGCGCTTTTGAAACGCGCTCCTGAAAATATAAAAAAATCCGTAAAAAATTTTTATATAAAATTAACAAATACTTCAAATACATGTTGCAATTAATTCTTTGCTCGAAAAAGCAGTCATAACTTGTGCATTATTAAGGTGATTTAAAAAACCAAACTTTTATTTTATTTGTATATTTAAACGGACAACACAGTGGTGTTTTCAGAATTTGATAATTTATTGGCTGTTATTAGTATTTTGCAATCCCAATTACAAAAAACAAACAACAGCCAATAAAATATAAAATTCTAATAACACAATACTCTGTTGTTCGTTTAAATGCAATAAGAATAATAGATTGGTGTTTAAAATAGCCTCAGTAGTGCACAAGTCATGACTACTTTGCGGAAAAAAGATTAATTGTAACATGTATTTTAAGTTTTGTTAATTTTCTTTTAAAAAAATTTCCGGTTTTTTTATATTTCCAGGAGCGCGTTTAAAAAACGCGCCCTTAACTCTCGCAAACGTACATAATTTTCTTTTTCGAAACTCAAGACATACTTTAACATAGTATTTTATTCATTTTTGTATTTTTGCGGGCGGAGGTCAGCTAAGGGGGATGCGTCTATAAGGCAGCGAACATTTGCACACCGCACTCCAGCTTCACGGAATAAGAGGCACCTCACTAACATCCTCAGTGGGGGCGACCCAATTGGGACATTAAATAAGCCTGAGTAATAGACGAAGTTAATACCCCAGTTAAGTTTAGTTGTTTAGGATTTTGGCTATTATATACAATAATAAAACTATGAGCTCAAACATTATGTGTACTGCCCGTTACATACTCCTTTCAAAGTGTCTAAAAAAACAAAAAGTTCCATTTTCAGCAATCTACGAGGGTTTTTTTAATATATACTATATATATGTTAAAATTTTGTATTATATCCCAACATTCTAGTAAGAAATAATCTACCTTAAATATAAATAAATGCTATGTTGTTTAAAAATATATACGCGGCACAAGGGGTATGTAACTTATGAGCAAAAAGTACGGTTGAAATAATAAAAAAAAGATAGTATATTCACCTCCTCGTGAAGCGGAAAATGTTTTAATATTGTTTAATTTTACGCATTTAAGATGCATAACATCTTAAATGCATTGTAGGGCATTTTAAAATGCATTTTTTAGATGTAAAATGCATTTTTGATGCATTTTACATCTAAAAATAAAAAAATAAGGGAAAACCCTTACAAAAATGGTTGGATTCGCCAGCCATGAGAGGGCGGACTGGACCCTTACCCCTAAGTATAGAAACAGCCGTTAGGCGGGGGGCGGTCGCCCCCACTGATCGGTGTAATATTAAAAAAATAGTTCGTTTCAAACGATATAAAAATTTGATTTGGGACAGTTAGAAGAAATGCAAATTATTTTTTTGTATAATTTCAGAAGTACGGCTCAGCTGGTAAACTGTATGCAACCGAAACTATTTTCGGCTTGTGGTCAAGAAGCCGCCACGCTGGTGCAAAAAGTAATCAGTTTGGGTTTTCAAAACTTTCGTTCTGCTACCCCTATGGACTATCAGCTTCCTCAAATATGTCATGACGTCATAGATGAAACAAAAGTGGCATCAACTGACGTCACGACCAATACTACCACGACATCGCGCTTTAATGTCCCGCCCCCTGAAACGACATTTGATGAAAAATTAATTCAAGTTTATCCACCAACTAAAGACCCGGAAGAAAAACACGATAATGACCATTCGGATCTCAATGAAACTGCTAAAAAAATGAAATCAACAACGATCAAATACGATAACGCTCGGGGTAGATCGTCGATATTTGATGAACCCGGAAAAGCTGACGCAATCAGTAGTGAAAACCATGCGGCTTTTTTGAGAGCCGCAATTTCCGTTTGTATTCTATGTACTGTTGTTCTTTGCTTCGTTGTTTATATTGTTCAAGGAATATTTCAAAATTAAAAAAAACATACTTTTCAATATTAATATGGATTTTTATTTTAATTTAAGACCTGAATTATGAATAACATATTGGAACATAAAAATTAATATTATTTTAATTACCAATAGTGTTTGTATTTTTACGTTAAACATGTGTTGAAAATAGCATAATAAAAACTGGAAGCTTAAACATTAGTATACTTTTAATTAGTTATGGTTGAATTATAGACTAGTTCGGAATAAGGGTTTTTTAGTGTTAGGAAGAGGGTACAATAACTACTAGCGCCAATCATATGTAGAGGGAAAATTGAGAAACAGCGAGCGACTAGTACATTTTAGGGTTTAAAACATTTCAAATATTTATTGGTTCAAAATCTCGACCCTTTCTCTTCAAAATTTCTTAAATACTTTTTAAATATTGCAAAAGCAAAAGCAGTTTTTGGAGATTTTTAGTTTTTTGCCACTTCGTAGGTACGGCGCTGCTAGCGCGCTTGGTTCCTAGTTTTTTAATGTTTCAATTACAGAAAATGCTTAATTTAAAAGTTTGAAATGGACGTTTTAAAATTAATTTTTAAATTTTGAATAGTTTTACAAGCAAAACATTAAAAAAAAACCTATGCAGGTTTAAAATTAGTTTAAAAGCACAAATTTCATCTTTATTTTTACTAATTTGAAATCACTGTTCAGGAAAATACTATTTTGGTGGTAATTTTAAAGTATTGTGACGTTTAATTAAAAACAAAAACTTATTTAGCACAAACTGATATATTACAGCACTTTAACGTAGTAAAACATATCATTGTTTAGCAATTTTTATGAAGTATAGGTTTAAAATTAAGAAACTAAGAAAGCTAAGATTTTTTCAATTTTTATTTTTTTCTTTTTGTACCCTCTCTCGTAAAGTAAAAGACGCTTATTCCAAACTAGTCTATATCTGGTGACGCTGAAAATTCGAATGCAGACATGAGGAGACCAATTAAAATTGTGCGGTAATGAAGTTTAAAAAAAAACAAATAAGAACGTAGAATTTTTTTTAGTCCACTTTTTCACAAAATATACAAAAATTATTTAATTTGAGCCCTTGAAAAATTTGCATTTAGGTTTCAAATGAAATAATTTGATAAATAATTACTAAAATACAGTTTTTAATCTTTGTTAATAATTATCTTTGGTGAAAAATTTTTAATGTCTTTGTTGTTAAATAGTCAATTCAATACTGCAAATATCGCGGTTAGCTAGATTTTATTTGCCCATAAATAGTTTTCTATTTTAATGCTAAACCTCTGTAAAATTTCAAAATCCTCCTTTAGTGAAAATCTGTTGTCCACTATATATAAAAATATCCATCTTATTTTTTTTTTCTCAAAACTTTACCCACCTTACGACGTTTCCGCGACTATAGCTTTTTAATGATACCTAAGTCAGCTTGATTCGTTTAATGGTTGGGGAGAAGTTAGAAGACTGACAGAAAGACATTACGTCTATTTATATAGACATGTAGATAAACTAAAATTAGCTAACTTCAGATGCTAAAAAAATTGGCATTTGTGTTTAAAATGATTAATTTGTTTTAAAAAATTGTTAAGAAAACTATGTATACTCATTAACATAAAAGTGTTCATTTTTTGCTTTATTGTTATATAGTCAATTGAATATTGCAAATCACCGAAGTCAACCAGGGGCCTATTTCATAAAGATTTCTGTAATTTTAAATTAATAAACGCATTTAATTTCTTCCTATTTTATTAATTAAAAAATACGTACGTAACTGTGGAATTTACGGAATTTACAAACATGTAATTTCTTAAATTCTAAACGCAATTTTATTAATATACTTTTTAATTAAAAATAAAAAAGAAAAATATGCGTTCATTAATTTACAGCGGTAAATTAATTACATGCGATATTCTTGAAATAGGCCCCAGGGGCCTATTTCATAAAGACGTTTGTAAATTTTCATTTTACAGAACTCCGCCTATTTTTTGTAAATTACATAATAAAGGAAATATGACGAAGCGAATATCGATCGGTCAGCGGAGATGAAATAACGTGGCTGCGACCAATCAGCGCTGAGCAGTGCGCGAAGATGCTCCCCCTGGACTACAAGTCGAAATATCTTTATCGTGTAATTTACAAAAAATGGGCGGAGATTTGTAAAATGAGAATTTACATAGGTTTTTATGAAACAGGCCCCAGGTTTTAATTTGCTTAGGTAATTTAAAAATAGCTGATGTTAACGATTTGCAGTATTTAATCGACTATTTAACAACAACAAAATTTTTAAATTTGGAGCTAAAACAATAATTAAATGCCGTATTTTATTAATTTTTTTTGTTTCTATTCGTTTTTTAACCACAATTTAATTTAATTTAATTTAACCTCAATTTTCATTGGTCCTTTCAGGGCCCCCTTACAGTTGTACAAGGTTAGCCAATGTAATTTGGCCATAGTAAATCAAAAAGGAATTGCAAATATACCGTATTTCTTCTAATAGTAGCCTAGAGGCTACTATTTTTTTAATGGGTGTAAAAGGGTAGGGTACTATTAGAGGTAGGCTACTTTTGTTTCAACAAAGAAAAAACAGGCATGTATAATGTTCGAAGAACGATTTTCGCAAATAAAATATTTTTTAAACTTTCAACATGTAGCGCCAAGCCGGTGGTGAACGCGCGTCTACAATAGGTCAGTCAAGCGCCCCATGAAGAAAGCAAACATTCTCAGGGCCTACCTCAATAAAAATAAAAATAAAATTTACTTACATGATCCCAGGGGAAGTGGAAGGTGATTGAGTCTTGGGAAAATCCTGACGGTATTTTAGTTTTGGATATAGCGGCCTAGTGACCAGCGCAGGTTGGGCTTTAAAAAGAAAGTAAAGCTAGAAATACACATGTTTTTAACTTTGTGATTTGATTGAATTATTTAAATAAAGATTTGTTGTTTGTTACAGTTTATAAGTTTTACAAAAATACGTTTAAAAATGCTTTTTACAGAAATAACAATGAACAAATTTAAGACAAAACTTTTATTGTTTTTTTAAGTAAATGGAAACGCGTGATAGAAGAAAAGCTAGCGGTGACCATAGCAATGGATTCAAAAAGGAAGATAGTAAAATCAGCAAGGAACTTTAAAGGTTCTCTTGCTATGCGCTATTTTTAGAAAAAGAAACAGAGTCGTTTTTACCCACCAACCAAGGAGCGAAGCTCTACTCAACATAACCACAGACGGAATTGCAAATTCCAGTTCAACATTGGGGATGCGCAGTTGAATCATTTATTTTACCCATTAAGTTTGTAGCCGATGAATAATGCAAGTTGCCGGGACACGTTACACACTGGCCTCTTTTGGCCCAAAGGTCACCAGTAAAGAAACGGGACCGGGACAATTCGCTCCCGCCAATTCGCTCCCGGACAATTCGCTCCCGGGACAATTCGCTCCTGGGAGTTTTTATAAACGCAAATCTTATCAAACCAACTTCATTAGGGACAATTCGCTCCCGGGACAATTCGCTCCCGAAAGTTTTTATAAACGCAAATCTTATCAAACCTACTTCATTAGGGACAATTCGCTCCCTGCTCAATTCGCTACCGGCATTTTTAATAAACTCGATTCTTTTAAAGTAATTCATTCAGACGAAATTAATGATTTTTTAGCTATTGTTTGTAAAAATGATGAGTAATTTATACAATGATTTAATTGTCATATAAACTAACCTATATTTTGTTAGACTCACTTAAAAATAAATGAGCATAACGGAATGCTTAGTTTTTGTGTATTATATTGTAATTATAAAAACAATGTTTATTATATCCATTTAACAATTTTTTTATATTTCATTACTAACCAAAACAATTTCTTTAAAAGGCACATAAGCAACGTTAAAAATATGAGAAACAACGCATTAAAATTAACAATGAGATCATATGAATGCATTTAAATAAGACAACAGTTTTAATTTGATTTGAAAAAACTAATAGCTAAACTAATGATTTTAAATCGTTAGTTTAAATTAAATAAATCTTGATTTGCTAGTTTAAAGGTATGCTTAGTTTTTGTGTATTATATTGTAATTATAAAAACAATGTTTATTACATCCATTTAACAATTTTATTATTTTATTTTATTTAATCTTAATTTCATTTTATTTTATTATTTAATAATTCGTTCGCAGAAACAGCCAACTTGCACCATATTAAAGTGATTTTAAAAACCAAAATATGAATTCATTCCGATGTAAACAAACATAGTGGTGTTATCAGAATAGGACATATTTTTTATTTATGGTTATCTGTATTTTTAACACTGAACAATCTTCTTTTAATATGAAGGGTTTTGACTGTCGTGTCGTGTTTAAGGGTTTGGTGTTGTCGACTGTCATGGTTATCTGAATTTTTTTATTTTATTAATTATAAGATATAAAACACAAGAAAATATAAGATTCTAAGAGATTTATTGTATTGCTAATTAAAACTAAACTTGAAAAATGTTCTGAGCATAGAGCAGGAAAAAGGGACCATTTCTCTCTGGGCGTATGTTCAGAGTTCAGACAGTAAAGATGTTGACGAGTCTGAGAACTCCGTACTAACCCTCGGAAGTTTCAGCTTATTTCTGTGCTAACTTCATAAATAATTAAAGAGCAGCACTAGAAGATATTTGGTCAAATTTTATTTAGAACATTTTTTAAATTCAAAAAAATAGTCCTAAAAATGCGGATAAAATAATATTTAAAGCATGTTTTGAAATTAAAAATTTAAAAAAACTGAGCGCTGCAGAGCCAGACAATGAACCCGGCGGCGAATCGATGCATCCACATAACACGGTGGAAATTTACAAAACACAAATAATTTTTTTATTAAGTATAATTATCATGGGTGGCGCGGGAGCGCCACGGGGCGATTTAGCCCCGTGGAGCCGCGCCAACCATTATTAGAGAACGTGGGTAAATTTTGGAATTCAGAACCTTCTTCTTTTTCTTCTTCTTCTTCTTCTTCTTCTTCTTCTTCTTCTTCTTCTTCTTATTATTATTATTATTATTATTATTATTATTATTATTATTATTATTATTATTATTATTATTATTATTATTATTATTATTATTATTATTATTCCAATGCTCCATCCTTAAAAGCGATATTCCTGATTCGTTATTGGTTAATCAAAAATAAACATGGGCTCATAAGAAAGAAGAAGGAATTACGCAACTTTCTTAGGAAGCACTTTTTTGATTTAGGTCCTTGTTATCGATTTATTGATCAAAATAAAAAATTTGAAAAATAGACAAATAAAAACTCCCAACCAAACAGCCTTTTGGCAACAATAAGGATTGCACAGAGCAGACAACCAACATCCCTTCATAAAAACCGCAAAAAAAAGCAGACGGGTTTTAATTGGTGGCAGAAACGGAACCAAACCCTAGCGCCATCTGCTTCAACCGTGCGGAAATCGGCGAAAACAACAAAGTACTTTTTTTAATTCTTGCATTACTGATGACAAAATTAATTCAAAGTTTTATTTATTAAAACTAGCCTTGAAAAATGCTCTAAGAATAGAGCAGGAAAAAGGGGCGATTTTTCCCCGGGCGTATGTTTAGACAGAAAAGATGTAGACTAGTCTGAGATGGACATTATGTGGACTATAGGAAATTTGCATTTGGTTTGGCCAGCTGCTCACTAAATAAAAATTTCTACGATATGATAATGATTTGTTTATACATTGATCTAATCACACAGCACTGTTGCATTTTTTTTAGTTTGATGAAATGTCAATTGAAAAAATCATACTCACAGCAATCTTTGACAAGCGCGAAATCGCCACTTTTTCAATTAGAAGGTTATATTTGTATGTTAAGAAACAACTATAAATTTGAAAAAGTGGCGATTTCGCGCTTGTCAAAGATTGCTGTGAGTATGATTTTTTCAATTGACATTTCATCAAACTAAAAAAAATGCAACAGTGCTGTGTGATTAGATCAATGTATAAACAAATCATTATCATATCGTAGAAATTTTTATTTAGTGAGCAGCTGGCCAAACCAAATGCAAATTTCCTATAGTCCACATAATGTCCATCTCAGACTAGTCTACATCTTTTCTGTCTAAACATACGCCCGGGGAAAAATCGCCCCTTTTTCCTGCTCTATTCTTAGAGCATTTTTCAAGGCTAGTCTACCACTTTTTTTGAATTAAATTAAAAAATAGCCTAATAAACTATAGTTTTAGCTGCGCAATGACATATGTTTATAATCATTCCGTTGCCGAGATAAAATAAAAAAAATAATAAGAAGAAGATGAATTTAAATTACAAAATTAACCCACGTTGTTTAATTATAGTTAGTGCGGTGCAGATGCGCTCCAGACAAAGTTTACCTACGTTCTCTAAATATAGTTGGCGCGATGCCGTGCGCCAATGATTGCAATTATAATTTTTAAAGTAAAAATAATAATAATAATAATAAGATGATGAACATGAATAACAAAATTTACTCACGTTGTCTAAGTATAGTTGGCGCGGTGCCGTGGGTTAAATTGCAGTTGGCACCCCGCACCACCGATGATTAGCGGCGCGTGGCGCTCCCGCGCCACCGACGCTTATTATTATTTTTTAATAAATAAAACTTTGAATTAATTTTGTCATCAGTAATGCAAGAATTAAAAAAAAGTACTCTGTTGTTTTTGCCGTTTTCCGCGCGGTTGAAGCAGATGGCGCTGGGAACTGGCGCCGTTTCTGCCACCAATTAAAACCGGTCTGCTATTTTTGTGCGGTTTTTATGAGGGGATGTTGGTTGTCTGCTCTGTACAATCCTTATTGTTGCCAAAAGGCTGTTATTGTGCGGTTGGGAGTTTTTATTTGTCTAATTTTCAATTTTTTATTTTGATCAATAAATCGATAACAAGGACCTAAATGAAAAAAGTGCTTCCTAAGAAAGTTGCGTAATTCCTTCTTCTTTCTAATGAGCCCATGTTTATTTTTGATCAATCAGTAACGAATGAGGAATATCGTTTTTAAGAATGGAGCGTTGGAATAATAATAATAAGAAGAAGAAGAAGAAGAAGAAGAAGAAGAAGAAGAAGAAGAAGGTTCTGAATTTCAAAATTTACCCACGTTCTCTAATTATGGTTGGCGCGGCGCCACGGGGCTAAATCGCCCCGTGGCGCTCCCGCGCCACCCATGATAAGCGTCGGTGGCGCGGGAGCGCCACGCGCCGGTAGGTAATCATCGGTGGTGCGGGGGTGCCACACTGCAATTTAACCCACCGCACCGCGCCAACTATACTTAGAGAACGTGAGTAAATTTTGTAATTCATGTTTATCATCTTCTTCTTATTATTATTTTTACTTTAGAATTATAATTGCAATCATTGGCGCACGGCATCGCGCCAACTATATTTAGAGAACGTAGGTAAACTTTGTCTGGAGCGCCACTGCACCGCACTAACTATAATTAAACAACGTGGGTAAATTTTGTAATTTAAATTCATCATCTTCTTCTTATTATTATTTAAAAAAGTATATCTCGGCAACGGAATGATTATAAACATATGTCATTGCGCAGCTAAAACTATAGTTTATTAGGCTATTTTTTTAATTTAATTCAAAAAAAGTGGTAGACTAGCCTTGAAAAATGCTCTAAGAATAGAGCAGGAAAAAAGGGCGATTTTTCCCGGGCATATGTTTAGACAAGAAGATGTAGACTAGTCTAGATGGACATTATGTGGACTATAGGAAATTTGCATTTGGTTTGGCCAGCTGCTCACTAAATAAAAATTTCTACCATATGATAATGATTTGTTTATACATTGATCTAATCACACAGCACTGTTGCATTTTTTTTAGTTTGATGAAATGTCAATTGAAAAAATTATACTCACAGCAATCTTTGACAAGCGCGAAATCGCCACTTTTTCAAATAGGTTATAGTTGTTTCTTAACATACAAATATAAATTTGAAAAAGTGGCGATTTCGCGCTTGACAAAGATTGCTGTGAGTATGATTTTATCAATTGACATTTCATCAAACTAACAAAATACAATGCTGTGTGATTAGATCAATGTATAAACAAATCATTATCATATCGTAGAAATTCTTATTTAGTGAGTAGCTGGCCAAACCAAATGCAAATTTCCTATGGTCCACATAATGTCCATCTTAGACTAGTCCACATCTTTTCTGTCTAAACATACTCCCTGGGAAAATCGCCCCTTTTTCCTGCTCTATTCTTAGAGCATTTTTCAAGGCTAGTCTACCACTTTTTTTGAATTAAATTAAAAAATAGCCTAATAAACTATAGTTTTATCTGCGCAATGACATATGTTTATAATCATTCCGTTGCCGAGATATTTTATTATGTGAGCCAATGCAAAAGCCAATCAACAATCGTTGGTTAATCGCGCTTTATGAGTGCGGCTACAGATTTTTTTAAACTTTTCTTTGAGATTTGCTTAATTTTATTCTTTTTATAAGGTTAGAGATTTAGACCCCCAGGATCCCGTCTTTCCAAAATTCTGGCTTCGTCTGTGTTAGTAAGCAAAGATGTTGTAAAGCTTATTTGAGCCTCATTTTTTGACGTGTAAAATTTATTTTATAAAAACAATTTTGTGAGATAATAAATAAAAATTGATTACTATGCTTCTGCCCGCCCTCATGAGTTTTTTAAAATTAAAAATGGGCAACATTTTCTATGTAACCAAATTGTTTTTTTTTAATCTGAAGAAAATCACAATTTACGAATGAGCTGAATGCGGCTTTTGATTCAAAAACTTGAAGTCAAATTTTGAATGAATAAAATAGAAGTTTTTATAGTTTAAAGCTAATATAAACTCCCCGGGTTTTTATTAAGGGGGGCAATCCCCAAATGGGGGGAATGCAAGCAGGGGAGAAAGAAAAAAAAGGAAATAAAAAGAGGAAAAAGAAGAAAAATAGGAAGGGACAAAATAAGCGAAAATAAAGTAAAAATAGGTCTAAAATGGCTTAAAATGCATTGAAATAGGCAAAACTGCACAACTTTTCCGATGATGGCGTTATTATAAGTCAAAAATGGTGCCTAATTATTGGATACTTTTTTATTTTCGGGCGGGGGAATAAATAAAACGCGAGTGGGGGCAAATCCTCCAATAAAACGGAGGGGGGGCATTTTCAGACCGTGTACACACAGGTCTTCAGACTTAGTTTTGCCAAACGTAATTTGTTAATTAATAGCGCATTTTGGGAGGATTTTCTAACGGAACGGTTGTCATATTATAAAACCGGGACTTTAAATTCATTGAAAATGAATCTATGATGATGATGTAACGAAAATTTACGCAAAAGTTTTCTTTAGTTTTTTTAATTTGTTACATTGAGGTTAATTTGTTACAGCAAAGGTTTGAATTCACATTTAGAGTTTTTGGAAACTTGGGAATGTTGTAGTAAAACAGTGATTTTGACTGAAAACTAAATAATAACTTAACTTTTTGCTATATTTACAAGCCAAAACGCGCTCAAAACAGAATAGAGCTATGTATATATGTTTTAATTTGGCCCTACTCACTATCATCACTATCACTGGGAAGCACTATTTGCAATTCCTTGTAAAATGAGTGGTACAACCAAAAATATATAATATACCGAAAAATGTGAAACTCCTATATAAAAAAGGGCGGAAACGTAGGCCATTATAATGAGCCTCTCCATTTAAATGACACTCTTCACTATAATGGCATAGTAGCCATTTTAATTCGGCGAGTTAAAATGGTGAGAAAGCTATTATACTAGCCATTTATTGACTTAATTTCACTTCATATATACTCACAAGTGTAATACTGTCCGGGCTGCACGAGTTTTCCCGTGTTGGTTTAATACTGTCCAACACGAGAAACCTTGTGCGGCCCGGACAGTATTACACTTTTGAGTATATATGAACTGAAATTAAGTCAATAAATGGCTATTATAATAGCTTCCTCTCCATTTTAACTCGCCGAATTAATATGGCTACTATGCCAATATAGTGGAGAGTGTCATTTAAATGGAGAGGCTCATTATAATGGCCTACGTTTCCGCACTTTTTTATTTAGGAGTTGCACATTTTTCGGTATATTATATATTTTTGGTACAACCAGGAACATATTCTACGTTTGAGCCGCAAAAACAATGACAAAGAAGTAACTTACCATTTGCTGAAGAAGTACCGGAGAACACCAAAAAATCCAAATGATTGAATCTTGAATGTTATGTTATGTTTATTTCATTTAATTTTTTTCTCTGTAGCAATATTGAATGTTTTGCAAAATTTAAAAATTGCTTCAGTATAAATTTTTTAACTATTTCTTAATAATAATTTTGTCACTAAAATTAATCTTAAAATTATCTTAAATTAATTTGTTTCGTATATAACGTATAATTTTCCAACATTTTTAACAAATTATTTTTTTTTTTTCATTTAAAATTGCAAAACTGCTTGATTTACAGCCGAAGCATTTTATACCTTTCTGAAGCATTTTAAAATAAAAATGCTTTGCGTTACATTACGTTTTCACTAAACCATTTACCTTATAAAATAATGTGAACGGTCTTAACAATTCGCGGTTGTTTGAAAATATTTATTCCGTTTAAAACTTTTTTTAAATGAAGTGAACAAAGTTATTGCAGATTAATTTTTATGCGTATTGCATATGTTGTCTTATAAAAAACAAGTTGTTTTTTATTCAGGGGACTGTCGCAATATCGCAATGCGATATTACCGGGCTATTATTTCCACACCGCATAAACCACAACAATGGATATTTTCACTATATTGTGATTTCAATTTTTATTCACAAATCGCGACAAGAAGCCGACGCTAGGGCCAACAGGAAATGCCTCCGCCCGCACCATTTTCAAAGACTAACCCCACGTTTTCATAAACCTTAAACTGGGTTCCCTCCTCTTTAAGGTAGAACACTACAGTTCCAAAAATTTCTTTGATTTTTTCAAAAGCAACCACTCGTGGGTTTTTGGGGGTCCTGATTACGAATCCGAACTTCGTTTTTTGATTTGACCCCCGAGGGGGCGCTAGGGGGGTTGCGACCTCCCCTAGGAGAGACACTCTGACTCTACCCCGGTTTTACTTCAAAACCACCTTGAAGTACGTACTCTGGGTTGAATCAGTATTGAATAATGTACATTTTTTTTTAATTAAAAAAAATAAAAAAAAGTTAAAAAAATTAAAAAAAAAACATTTTTTTGTGTTAAAAATAACTACCTGGGGGATTCGAACCTAGACCTTCTGGGGCGGGTCCACTAAACGCGTGCTGACTAGGTGCTATCTTAGCACGTTGTTTAAAACTCTTGTTAATTTTTTTAATTTCTGGGTTTTTTCTTGAGAAAACTTATGGGACTCTTTTTTTTAGATATAACAATTAATATTAAAGAGTTTTACGCATATTTGTTTGAAATAAAATTTAATAAAGCCATTAAACTGTAGTTAGGAGTTTTGCCAACACGTAACTAGGGGTTATTACTTTAACAGTTTGTATATACAACAAATATGTATAAAATTAATAAAATATCAATTTGTGCCGTGTAAACAAAAAGTTCTGTTAGATTTTTCGAAAAAAAAACCCAGAAATTAAAACATTAACAAGAGTTTTAAACAACGTGCTAAGATAGCACGTAGTCAGCACGCGTTTAGTGGACCCGCCCCTGTATGCTAAGTCCTACGCTCTAACCACTCGGCTACTGCTACGTCTTGGATACCTTTGTTAAAAAGTACTTTTAAACGAATGTTTCAAAATGTAGTTTCCCGACGTCAAATCAAATTCATCCGTTGCAAAATTATAAAAATTTGTTTACGAACCGATTTTAACAAACTATATATAACAATGGATAACTCTACGAGTTAGAAACATTGGCGTTGTTATTTAAAAATCGTATAGAGATCTACTGAGAAATCGGGCTCCAAAGTTAATAAAATTTTCTGAAAAAACTCTTCAAAATGTCGGGTTTTCTCGGGTTATTTCTATACGATTTTGCTGAAAACAACAGGAAAGTTTTATCTACTCGTCTTCTAATTACGTACAAAAAAATTTTTTAAAATCGACACGCACAAAAAAATTTTATATGTCATTTTGTGAAAAAAACCTGCGATTCGTCGGAATTCCCTTTGTGGATCATTCCCACAGCTTATTTTTAATTTTAATGTTTCATCAAAATATAAAAAATGATGTTCAGGACATGAGGATTAATACAGTATGCAGTTTATAAAAATTGGTTACAGCTGTAATGAATAGCGACTGTAGAAAGTTTGTGCGGTTTTTACTGTAGTGTTCCACCTTAAATGGCCTGAGCTTCGGAGCATGATATTGGTGCGTGGGAACATAACTAATTTTTACAACACAACCTTAAATGAGCGATTTAAAGCTTATCTAAGCTTGAAATGCTGTTAAAATCACTCCATTTGCATTTTTGAAGACCTTTTCTAGCGTTTCAAATAAGTTTTGAAAAAAAAATTTGTAAAAACATTTTTACCAAATAATATATGGCATCACTCTTTAATTATAATAGGGCAAAGCTCCGGAGCTCCAGGGGTTGCTCTGGAGCTCCTAAAAGCGAAGCTCCGCTCCGGAGCTAGGGAGTCCGGGGCACATTACTGGGAAAAATCTTATTGTATTTCTTGTTTTAATAGTATGAATTGATATTCAATTTATATTAAATACAAAGTAATAAGACGTTTTCTTTTAGTCCTACCAGGGAGTGAAGATTTATTTGCTTGTATTTAAAATAAATGTGCATAAAAACGTAAAAATATCAATCTATCCCATTTAAACAAAAAAATTCTAAAGATTCCTTTCTGAAGAGAAAATAAAAAAAAAACTAAAAACAATAACAAAGGTTTTTGACGACGTGCTAACTTAGCACGTATAGTTACCACACGATTATCAACATTAAAAAAATATAGTATCGAACACAATCAAAGCACGATGAACTTAAGCTTGTCTAAAAACTAAGAATATAACTGCCTTCTTCTAATTTAAAGAATGCATGCATTTGCATGCTTGTTGATTTTAAAAGTGACGAATTCCCAAATTGTCAGAGAATGCTGTGATGTGAGCAAGATTTTTTTAATTGAATTACAATTTCGTCCAGCTATAGAAGAACTACAACTAGGTTATGATATTGGTTAACAGAGAAAAAAATTATCGTGTTCTATGCTTACTATTTTGCGACCAAATGCATACGCCGATGCATTCCATCTTTTTTTGTTTGTCAAAGTACACCCGGGAAAAATCGTCTAAGCACAAACCACTTTAAATCGATGGGCTTCATTTTTTTAAAGTTTTGGATTTTAAAAACCTATAATGTAGACAAGTTCTGAATAAGGGTTTTTAGTGTAGGAAGAGGGTACAATAACTACTAGCGCCAATCATATGTAGGGGGAAAATTAAGAAACAGCGAGCGACTAGTACATTTTACGGTTTAAAATATTTCAAATATTTATTGGTTCAAAATCTTGACCTGTTTTCTTCAAAATTTCCCAAATACTTTTTAATATTACAAAAGCAAAAGCCGTTTTTAAGGGTTTTTTAGTTTTTCGCCGTTTCGTAGGTACGGCCCTGCTGGCGCGCTTGCTTTCCAATTGTTTAATGCTTCAATTACAGCAAATGCTTAATTTAAAAGTTTGGAATGGAGTTTTTAAATGTAATTTTTAAATTTTGAATAGTTTTACAACCAAAACATTAAAAAAACGTTAGTAGGTTAAAAATTAGTTTCAAAACACAAATTTCAACTTTTTTTCACTAATTCAAAATCATTGTTCACGAAAATACTAATTTAGTGATGATTTCTAACTATTGTGGCGTTTAATTAAAAAACCAAATTTTATTTAGCACAAACTGATATATTAAAGTACTTCAACGTAGTGAAACATATCATCGTGTAGCAATTTTTATGAAGTACAGGTTTACAAAGAAACTAAGAAAACTAAGATTTTTGTTCAATTTTTTTTGTACCCTCTTTCCTACAGTAAAAGACGCTTATTCAGAACTAGTCTATAGCTTTAACAACAACAACAAAAACTGACAACTTAATTAAAAAAATAGTGTTTAGCTGTATATATGACATGCGGCAGGCGCGGTCAATGTTAAACTTACGAAATTTAACCCTTTGGGTTTTTTCCGCTGCAAATCCAATAAAGAAATTCCGCCCCAGTACTGCTCACTGTTAAACTGCGCGTTTGGCTTCCGGTTCACGTAAAGTTCAACTCTGAGCAGCAGTGGCGGGAATCTCTTTTGCCGATTTGCAGTTTATTGGACGTAAAAATCCCAACGGGTTACTAACTCTAAACGCAACTCACGCAAGGGTCAATTCTGCAGAAACACTTATATTTACCCCGATAAATCCATTACAGTGAAAATTAAAAAAAAATAATATATATTTTAAATTAAAAAGACTGCTGCATATGGGAGTGAAAATGAATCCAATGAATTTTTTTTTTCATGCCGCGAAACCATCTCGCCGTAAAATAAAAAAAATTTAGTCACTGCACGTATTTTATTTTTTATTTAATTAATCCTACGGGAGAAAATATTTATCCACCTCTTGAGTTGATAAATTCTCACCCTTAAAACAATAGAAAAAAATTCATCCCGACTTTACCCTGGATAAAATTGATTTTTCACTCGCATCCTTAAGCAGGTAAAAAAAGGTGGCCCGGGATAACTTTTAATCGCGCGTCAGAATGCGACCCCGCGCCTATTTCATAAAGATTTTTCTAATTGTAAATTAATAAACGCATTTAATTTCTTTTTATTTTATTAATTAAAAAATACGTACATAACTGTGGAATTTATGGAATTTACAGCCATGTAATTTTTTAAATTATAAACACAATTTTATTAATATATCTTTTAATTAAAAATACAAAAGAAAAATATGCGTTTATTAATTTACAGCTGTAAATTAATTACAAGCAATTTTTATGAAATAGGCCCCAGGACTTCTGTGACTATGGTTAAATTAGATCTGGCTGACCGCAAAAATCAGAATGCAGACATGAGCAAACCAATAAAATTCTGCGGTTATGACGTTTTTTTTCAAAAACAAACAAGAACGCAGAATTTTTTAATTTCACATTTTTACAAAATATACAAAAATTAACCAACTTTAGCCCTTAAAAAATTGCATTTGGGTTCTAAATTAAGTAATTTAATAAATACTTATTAAGATAAGAATTTTTGATCTTTAGTATTAAACCGCTTTCGTTAAAAATTTTGAATGGTTTTAGTGTTAAATTGTCGATTCAATACTAAAATTACCGAGATCAGTTGGATTTTATTTGCATATAGTAGTTTTTTGACAGTATTCGCGCCACAAAACTATTCATGGTAATATTCGCGCCTTTTTTTTTTGAGAAACGCGAGACTATGTGCTCATATGAGTTGACACAATTACCGGTACATCTCTTTAATCTGTACAAAATGATGTGTACAAAAAAGAAAAAAAAAGTGTACTATTTCTTTATTGTGTGTGTTTGTGTCGCGGGTATGGACTATGACTTCTTATAAGTATGGACTACGAACTAAATTTCAATAAGTTTCTTGCACGCTGAAACCGTGTTTAAAAATACAAAATCTTGCTAAGACCGACTAATAAAATTTTAATATGAAACGCTAATAGCAAGAGGACCTGCAGTGTGGCGCTATACATTTTATTTACCACAATAAATTTATTCCAAAAAAATAAAAAATAATTATTTTGAAGTTTGATATTACTTAATCATTTGTGATTTTAATCTCTTCAAAAGCTGTAAACTTAATTGAATTAAATAAAGAACTAAATTATTTGTTATATCATCAAAATGTATTGAATATATTTATGCAGAAAGCAAAAAAGCAACATCAAAAATTCAGTGCACACAATGTTTTTATTATTTTTATATTTGTTTTTATTATTTTCTTTTAATTACACTAATCAGTCAATTTTCTTATAAAAATGGTATCAAAAACGTTTCAAAATTTTTTATTAAAATTAACTTTGATTTAAAAATTTAATAAAATGCAAGTTTTGCTGTCAAAACTTAAAAAAAAACACAAAGATTTCGCAGGACTCGAACTCCCGACCTTTCTTTCTACAAGCAAAAGCTCAAATCACTGCGCCATTTTGAAAACGACACTCTAATGCGTAAATAATATATAGAAACAGCCTCGCAAACACATCCAGGAAAACACAAAAATCTGTCAAGAGCTTGTTTTCTATAGAAAATAAAGTAAAATTTTTTTTTCAAGCTTGTTACATTTAGCGTTTTATGTTCTATTTTTCTCAATTGTTTTCAATGAAATTTAGTATTTCCATACTCAAATTAAGCGTACAGGGAAAAATTGTTAAAATTCAGCTCCTGTCCATCAGGGCCTGTACCAGGATTTTCGAAAGAAGGGGGCCAGACCCCAGAGATATGAAATCAGTATATAAATGCGACGCGAAGCGCACAGCGGCACCAGGCGGGCGCAAAGCGCCGCCGGAGGCAAAATTTTTTGATTTAAAATAAATGAGCAAAATTGGGGCTTAAAAATACTTATTTACATTAAATTTAAGACAGGTAATCAGGCAGAATCCATTTTTAGCATACCCCAAGAAAGGAGGTAGGAAGAAGCGCAGGGGTCATGATTTATCTTACCTTTTACAACATCCCCCACCCCTGAACCCACCTCACCCTTCCTAAATTTTTACCCTGACCAACCCAGAAAGGGGGGCATACCCCCTGGCACAGGGCCTACTGTCCATAGTTGAGAGAAGTCACATCCCCGCTGAGAAACTATACACAATAAAGAAATAGTCGATAAAAATAACTCGCTAACAATGAGGTAATTTGTAGGAAAGCTTTATTTAACATCTAAATTTTAATGTTAAATATACAATATACTATAAGTCCATACAAAAATGATGCGGACTGGCGACAAAACTCGAAATTTGAAATGTTATATATCCATAACGGAGGTTAGAATATGTGCGGGACATATATGGATACATGGCTTAGACTCTTGACTGTCTTTTAAAAAGGTTAGAAAAAAAAAGTTTGTCGATGACGTCATCACTACAGCCGATGCGGTAAAAAAAATCTGGTCCCAAAAAAAACAAAACTTTTTATTATTACGAGATAAGAAACGCCGCTTGGTATGCTGTTAAAACATACTTTTCTGAGTTTTTTCTGAAAGTTTGAGCGAAATCGGCTCGCTCAAATTTTTTTATAATGCGTTGAGTGCGCGCGGTTTTCGCGAATTTTTGCCACGCTAATACACTGTCCGAATTATTTATTTTGTTTTGCTTCCTGCTGGATGTGTGTACGATATTGATCATATTGTTATATCTTAAATATCGGCCAATTTTTATTCCTTACTTTTGACCTAAAATTTTTTTTGGGGGGTTGACCCCCGGGGGCTAGGGGGGCCAAACACGAATGCCGAAAATTTTTTTAAAATTTTTTTTTCAAAACCATCAAAAATGTAAAATTTATCACATATTTTGATATATCATTTGTGTAAAAAAACCTAATATTAACCTAATATTAATTGTAAGCTTAATAGCTTACAATAAGCTGTCAAAAATGACGAATTTGAAATTTGGAAGGATTCCAAGCCCGTATATTGGTAGCAGCAAACCTTTCAATTAAAAAGTTTTACAAGAATAATAAACTTTAAAAGATTAGTTTTAATTTTTTTTAAATTTATTTTGATTTAAAATATTAGAAAATGGTCCAAATAGCCCCATAAAAACGCAACATAAATTTTCGTTAAAAATTCAAAATACTTTCTTACGTCATGCAAATTTTTGTTGTTACGTCATAATTGATGATTATTGGCTCTTCCGCAATTAAAATGACGCAATTCGGACCAGATCGCGGATTTAAGCGTTTTTACACGAAAAATAGCATACTTTTAAAAAATAACATTGGGATATTGGTAAAAGTTAAGAGACACAGTTATTAGAAATTTGTTTTTGTGTTGACAAACGGGGAAACATGTTTGCAAGTAAGAAAACACTAAAAAAGAGCATTTTGTAGCTGCGATATTTGACAATTTTGTAGTAGGTTTTTAACTTTGAAAATACGTTTTTCTAACAAAATAATTTAGAAATAAAAAAAAAATCAAGTTTTAAGGCTTATTTTTTGGAAAAGTTTTTAATTTAAAGGTTTGCTGCTGCCAGCAGGTAAACGGGAATCGGGTCCCCTGCATAAAAAAACGGGAATCGGGTCCCCGACAATAAAAAATCGAAAAAGGGAATTGGGTCCCCCAGAAAGGGAATCGGGTCCCCCTTTTCATATGAGGTGTGTTTTTTTTATTACGTAAACAGTCGTTCATTAAATATTTAAATTTGTTGATATTTTATTACATTACAGTATTTTTGTTTGTATTTTGTTCTCTCGTACGTAGCACGAAGTACATTTTGTACTGTACCTTAACTATAACTCAATTTCAACAAAGATTCCTGATTTTTTGTCTTAAACAAATAAAACTTATTTTTATGTATTTTAAGCTTATGTGTGTTGCATAAACTGTAGGTTGCAAATGAATCTTAATTTAAGTTCTTGTGTATTTTCAGGTATAAATGTATTGCGAAAATTTGTGTTGTGCGTGTATCTTTATTTACAAAATACCAGTAGGTTTCATCCATAAAATAATAACAAAGTTTTGGGTGTAAATAAAACTTTAAACACCAATCTAACGTATCTTCTAACAATAAAACATTAATAAAAGCACCAAATCGAATATTTTCAACACAAATCTATTGCACTGCTTTTTAAACATAAAACAGCAGTTAGCTGAAAGAGTCGTGGAAAAATCGGGCCGCTTATCCAACCGGATTTAAAATTTATCATCACTGGATAAGCCTTTGTTAAACGTATAAAGCAGTTTTAGATTTGGCGCAATTTCCAGAGAGATCGAAAATTAAAACTCGAAAATGTAAATAATGTAAATAAAATCAAAATATACTATACAACAATATTCATAACACAATACGATATACGATTCCAATTAAAACATTTGCATATTTCACTACAGTCTAACGGACATATCATAACGAATCATAACGGATTTATATTAAAATACAACGGAATATTAATTGTGCTGTTTAGTTACAGTTCAGTGATAATGATTTAACATTTAAAGATACACGTTTCTTTATACAAATATTAATCTTTTTAACAGAATAATTTATTTGTATAAGTATACAAGATTGTGAAACATTGAACAATCTAGGCAATAAGCAAAGACCGTGGATTCTGCGGAACCAGTGATTGATTTCAGGATCGTCGCCGTACTGGACCTGCAGACCGAGTTCCTGCATCTTGGCATTGATGGCTTTGGTGTAGTGAAAACAGCAACCTTTAAAATTGCAGTGTTGTCTACATTTTTACATATATACCGTCGGCACAATCAAGAATATGAACACTTACATATTCTTTTTGTTACCGACCGCACAACAACTAAATAAACCACATAGGGATCGACCGGGACAGAATTATTGCTGATGCCGGGGCAGGGGTAGTGAAATTTTGATTTGCCGGGGCCGGGACAAGCTAAAAATTTAGCAGAATTTGGAATTTCGGTCGTTTTTTTTCCATTCAAATACTTATTTTAAATTTTAATCCTATTTTTTGCAACAACACATAAACTAAAACAGACAGTAACGTTGCGAATTCAAACAATGTCATATAATAATGAAGAGAGAAATACGTAAATAACAAACTACAAAACACTCAAAGAATTAGTGAATACACCAACTCTTTCTTTGTTTGCACTGCAATTTAGGTATTATTGTACAAGTACTGCGGTACTAATGGACTGTATATACAGTCATATTCACTCGTTTTTTCCGTTTTTTGTATCATTATATTTATAGAAAACTGTATTTCTTCAGTTTAAACTTAGAATACAAATATTTTTGCAATTGCACAGTATGAAATTGATCTGTTATCTTAAACACGTTTTTTAAGTCTTACATTCTTCACTGTTACATATAAATTCTTGTTATTATGTTATAAACAGCAAAACATTGTCAACGTTATTTGTGAATGACCTACTGTTTACGTTTTCTCAGAGGAGACCCGATTTCCTCTGCGGGGACCTGATTCACTATGTGGGGGATCCCTTTCACTTTGCGGGGGGACCCGATTCCCTATTTTTTTTTTCGGGGGACCCGATTCGGCCAAATCTGAACCTGAACCTAAGCCTAAAAAATATTTGAACTGTTGGGAGATTCATTGATTGGTTGGGACTTTCCTACGTTGGGACTTTCCTCAGTTAGGACTTTGCCTGATACCAAAATAAGGGGTGTCCGGAAGTTTCGTCTTTTACAATTCCTCTTTAAACACCTCGTTTACTACATCTCGTTTTCGGAAAACTCGTCTTTTAAACATCTCTTCTTCGGAAAACTCGTCTTTTGGATACGATTTTGTAAACGCATTTTCAAAATGGCGAGTTTTCGCACAAACGATAAGTTTTTTTGATGTTTAAGTTTCGTTTAGGCTTAGGAAAAAAATAAGGTTTTTACTCTTTAATTAAAGAAGCGCACTATTAAATACAAATTTACTAAGATAAAGTTTTGCTTAAATATTAGGTTTCGATTAGACTTAGGTTCGCGGTTTTTCGAAACAAACCATTGAATAAAAGTTTATGATGGTAAAATTTAGCTTGATTTTTAGGTTTTGCTTGGGCTTAAGAAAAAATTTTTTCGATCGATTGTTAAAGTCGAAAAATACGATAAACTTGTCTTTTAAAAAGTACGTTTACAAAATCGCATCCAAAAGACGAGTTTTCTGAGGACGAGATGTTAAAGACGAGCTTTCCGAAGACGAGATGTTGAAAGACGTAATATAAAAGTCGAAATTTCCGGGAACCAAAATAAGGTTTAAAAATAAGTTAAAAACGGAAATTCAGAAAAAAAATTTTTTAAATTAATTAAAACAAATAAATATATCATTATCATAAAGTAAGTTCACGAAAGTTTAAAAATGTATTCCAACTAAATTAAGATAGCATTTGCAGTTATATTTAATTCGAAAAGTTTTCGAATTTACAAGGAATTATTTCATTATATTGTATTATTGAAATGTATTTTTATAAATCAAAACAAATACTATAGTTATTTATAAATGCACATGGACCATTTTTTAGAGGTTGTTAGTTGACCAGAAGAAGATAAATTGATTTGAATTAAAATGAAATTAAATAACGGCAAACATTTCATTATAATTATTTTATCCTTTTGTATCTTATTTGAAGAAGCAAACCATCATTTATACAACGCTAGTCGGTCAATACAAAGGTTTTCATGAGGAGATGACAAAAAATAAACCGAAATTGTTTTTGTGTACCCAGCTGTTGTGTTTAAAATCGCCAATTCAATTCGATAGGCCGATATAAAAAACATTATGATAAATCATGTTGTAATGCTTCTTGAATCTAGCAAAAAAATCCATTAAAGATATGATGCAATGACGTTCAGTAATAACTATTTTTATTTGTAAAAAAAAAAACAGATAAAGTTTAAGAAATCGGGTTGCACCGTAAAGTACTTAACAAAGTAGTTACTTAAGTACTTTCCTGGCTGCTTATCTAAGTATATTTGACATTTTTTTGTAGAAACTGCGGGTTTAACTTTAAACGGTACAAATTTTACTAGATTCTTACGCAAAAAACGAGTCAGTTCGTATGATAAAGACGATTGCCTTTTTGTATGGCTTTACGAAAGTTTTTTCGACACTTTTTGTTGCTTGTTTATGATTAAATTTCGTATGACCCAGGTCCCGGAGGCAAAAAAAAAATCTTGGGATTCTAAACAAATTATTCATAAAAAGGTTTTTATAGGTTAAAAAAATGTTGAAATTTACATCATTTTTATACAAATTACAAAGCAATAATGGCAATGTAAAAATTAAAAATATTTCCCTATACCAAATAGCTATTTTTTGTTAAAATCGACCATGAATGTATTCGGTCGGGTCCGCTAGGGAAGCTTTCCCCTGGTGGAAAGCAAAAAAAATTTTAAAAGGGGTTCTAGGGGTCTGGAAATCAGTTCATTAAATCAATGATTAAATTGAATTTTGAAAACCACTAATTAAATTGAATCGAATTGATTTTTGAATTAATTTAATATAATTAATTAAATTTTATGAATTAAAATCGACTCGTAAAAAGTGTATAAAAACCCTGTTTTTTACTAAAAATTGGGGTCATAATACACTAATTCTACGTAAAAATTATACTTGTATGGTGGCTGGGTGGGAGGGGGTTGGCTGTGCTAGGCGGGAGGCTGGGCCCTACCGCTCTTGAGCTTTGGTTGGGAGGGGGCCCTGGATTTTTTCTGGGGGCTCTAAGAGGGCTGCACCCCTCTGAACCCCCTTCAAAAACATGTATGAATTACACTATTTAGGTGATCTTGATTAATTTCCTTTAAAGAAGCAATTTCACAAATCAAATGCAATTCCAATCAAATTCCATAATTTTCATAAACAATTTAATAAAAATACAATTGATCACAACATCTTGATTTTGGAAAAAACAACTTATTGTTAAATAACTTTATTTTTTTCTGTGCATAAAAAAACCACTTTTATGGTAAAAAAGCAACGAGTTTTTTTAAACGACTTTGGTTAAAAAACGCTTTCAGGGTATAATAATCTCTTTTATGTTTTGTGGAAAAGTAAACTTTTTATAACAGTTAATGAACGTGGTTTTTTTTTTGGAAAAAGTATATGTTTTTTAAGTAGACTGAAAAAAAAAACACACTTTTTTGTAATTGTTTGAATTAATACGGTAAATAATACGGATACAGAGAAATTATTTTTAAGAAGTAAAAAAAAAAACGCCAAAATGTCAGCAAACTATTTTTGAGATATTGCGTTTTCCGCAACGGAATTTTTTTCCAAAAACACGAAACCACGGAAGTGATTTGTACAGAAAATTTAAGCATAAGTGTAACGGCTACTGAGCATACATGGGCAAGTTGGTCCGGCGTGGGGGGGTTAAACCCCAAATTGGGGGGGGGGTTAAAATCAAAGAAACGCAAAAAACCCATATCGTTTGTTTTTCTGGAGCGCACTCTACTCATGTCGTTTTTCGATTTTGAAGGAACCCCAAATAGGGTAAAAAACGCTAATTTTAGGTCAAAAAGCCCTTTTATTGCATTTATGTTTTTATTGCTTAAAACAGTCATTTTGATCAAACTTAAGTTTAAAGGCAGTAGAAGTCATTTTAAAGATTTGTTTCTTGTATATATAATTTGGGGGTTAACCTTTTCTCCCCCCCCACTTTTGAGTATTTTTGTTAAAATTTTTGGGGGGGGGGTTAACCCCCCAACCCCCTCCCCCCGTGCTCATGTATGCTTCTGAGCGAGTAGCGCGCGGAATAAGTAGTCGCATTTTATTGAGTCAAAGGTGGATAATACGATGATCCGGGACATGTCCTGAATTATCGTATTATTCACCTTTAATCGAGTTCGAGCACGGGTCTATTTCATAAAAAATGATAGTGATTCTAATTAATAAATGCATTTAAAATTGTTTGTATTTTATGAATAAAAAAAAAACGTACGTAACTGTGGAATTTACGGAGTTAAAAAAATTGTATTTTTTTAAATTCTGAACGCAATTTCATTAATATAGTTTTTTAATTAAAAATACAAAAGAAAACTATGCGTTTATTAATTTGCAATTACGAGCAATTTTTATAGGCTCCGGTTGAGACATTTTTTTATTTTTCATCAAATGAACATAACATAATTTAGATTTTTTTTACAAAAAAATGTCTGTTTTGATTTTTTTTTTAAATTATGGTTGAATTTATATCTGGATGATCTCGTAAGTTTGTATGAGAGACATGAGCGAGAAAATTAAAATTGTAAAATAAAAACGCATAGGTTTTTTAATTTCCACCTTTTCACAAAATATACAAAAATTAAAGATAAATTCTATCAGGGTGAAAATAGACGAGTGGTAAAGTAACCACTCTGAGAAAATATGGCTAACAGGAGAAAACTCCGCAGGCGGAGACCTGCGGTGTAAATAACCCTTTTTTAAGCTTAAGGCTATGCGTTCCTAAGCCTAAGCAAAGCCTTACAAACAACCTAAACTTTAACAAATAGCTGCGCGAAGAAAGTTTAGGTTGTTTTTAGGCTTAGGAAGGCGTAGGCTTAAACTCCGCTGCGAAGTTTTCTCCTGTTAGCCGAAAATATCACGTGCAGAGAAACACATGACGCAACTAAATAATAATTGGTTACATAACCGCTGAAAACTTTTTTTAAATTTTTTTGCTCGCGGGTTTATTGTTTATTTCTTCCTGGCGGAGAGCGGTTACGCCCGTAATTTCAGCCAAGAAGACTTTAGCTTTAATCATTTTTATCCTTTTAAAAAATTACATTTTTGTTCCAAATTGAGTAATTTGATAAACAATTGTTAAACTCTGATATTGAATCTTTAATATTAACTCGTTCCAGTGATTGCGCCTTTCCCTCTAATACAGCCGTAAAACCTTCGTATGACCTAGGTCGTACTTAGGTCGTATATAGTTTTTGTGCGTGATTGGTGCCCAGTGAGCGAGCAAATTGAAATGGTTAAAACTATACGGTAGCAATATGCAGATTTTCTTCACGGATATAGTGTATTACGTAGGATATTGGATAAATTTGCATATTGCTACCGTACAGCTTTATCCATTTTAATTTGCTCGCTCACTGGACCGTTCCCAGTATTTATTCCTGCGTAAAAATACTTTCGGTAAAAAAACTTTCGACAAATGACATTCTGGTAAAAATACCATCGGGTAATTTCACATTCTGACTAATTGACCATCGATCAATTTAGCTTGATTTTTGGGTTTTGCTTAGGTTCACGAAAAATAATAAGCCCGAAGGTTAATTTGTCAGACTGTCAAATTTCCCGATGGTATTTTTACCAGAATTTTATTTGTAAAAAAGTCAAATGTCGAAGGAATTTTTACGCTGGTATTATTACGTGGAGCCCACTGGACACTGGAAAAAAGAGCAACAGTCATTATAAAGTATTCATAACTGTGACTCGTTCTGTAGTTAATAATTTGCTGTTTTGAAATTTAAAATAAGTCACAGTTTCATATATTTTATACGAAATGCGGCTCATTTTGCCGTAGTAACGACAATAAACCAACCGCGGACAATATGGAGTTGTCTGTTGTTTTAGACTTTGCAGACTGTTTTATTGTCGTCAACAGGTTTTTATTGTGCGGTTACAAGATTTTTTTTGTCGATTTTTCGATTTTTTTTTGGTTAACAAATCAATACTGAAAACATAATTGAAAAAAGTGGTTCATAAGAAAATTGCGCATGTGTTTTGGCTATCTTATGAATCAAGTCTGATCCTGTTATAGAGCAACTTGTCCAGGAATAAAATTTTTAAGATATGAGCGTTGGAATAATAATAAGATGAAAAAGAAGTAAAAGATGTACCCTCGTTCTCTAATGATGGTTGGCACGACGCCGCAGGGCTAAATTGCCCCGTGGCGCTCCCGCGCCACCAATAATTTTTAAAATTTTTAATATTTTTAATAAAATTTATTGAATATAAAAAGTACCAAAATTACAAAATTGTTTTTATTTGGTACTTATTTTTGAAATCTTGCGGCTTGGTCTAAATAAACTCCGACATGTTTTTGGTTTTTTTAACAACTGGGCTGCTGGGATTTTTTTTCGTAGCTATCCTGTCATTGCAATGTTCAAAAAAGAAACCAGGTACGCCGCACGATTTTTTCTCTCGTTACTTTATGTTTTTACACAAAACTAACTGAAATTTTATTTGGCCTTTTGGGGCAAAATTAAGTTTTGATTTCAGTTTAAAATTTAAAATTTAACCATGATTTCATGGGAATATTATTTAAAATTTAAATAAGTTGGTACTGTTTTTGATATATAATATAAATTACTCAGGATCATCTTTACCAAATAGTACAGTAGTTTATATTTTTCTTAATAAAAAAAATATTTAGGTTTTGAAAAAGGTAAAGGAAAAGGCCCGGCAAAAAGTGAAATGGAAAAAAGGTGGGTAATTCACAAATAAATCGTTAATAATAAGACTAAAATAATAACGCCAAAATATTTATATAATAAAGGAAAAGTGAGACACATAGAACAAACTGCTTAAAAAAGATCTCATTTAAATGGGACGTTGCGAAAGTGGTCCCATTTAAATGGGACCTTTCGACTTTTAATCGCATTTAAATGATCTTATTTAAATGGGCGATTCCATTTAAATTAAACTTATCTTAAATAGAATCCCATTTAATTTTTTTTTCTAATGAATGGGACCAAAAATCGAATTTATGGTTTTATTATATATTTTTGTATCTTATTGTAACGTTCCATTACCATTACAAATATTATATGTTTTTCAGATATTTTAACCGACGATGATCTAAGAATTGATCGAAAGCTCTTATGATAGATATAAACGTTTTAACCGTTGTTGCTGTCGCAATTAAAAGTCAAAACGTCCCATTAAAATGGGACCTCTTCTCGCAAGGTCCCATTTAAATGGAACCTTTTTTAAACAGTTTCTTATAAGTGTCTCATTTTTTATTATATATTTTTGTTAACTCCTGACAAAATGGCCGTTAAAATTATAATCAAAACTTTCATATTGTATAGATCTTAAGTGTAATCTTAAGTGTATAGACACTGATCTAACCGTCTCGGGAAAGTCTGTTTTAAAAAATTTCAGCTCCTATTGAACCGTAACACTATGCAATTCCTGTGTAAAACTTTGTGCTGATGTTCGCCATTATAACCGTCTACTAGAATGAAAACTTCAAGTTCAAAAAGCTGCGTATGACAAACTTTCCAACGTAATGAAAGTAAAACGTTACAGTAGCGAAAGGGTATCGCCGTTACTTTGACACAAAGAGTCACAATCAGTATAAAATCAACGTGACTCTGACTCATTTTGTTTAGATTATTTCTGTGTTAAAAGATAAAAAGAGTCACAGTTATGAGTATTTTGCGACAATTATGACTAATTGTGTCATAGCAACGACGGTATTCATTTTAGAGCGCAGTGAAAGTCGTAGACAGACAGAAGACAACTGAATTATATTGACGAAAACTTTTAGGGTTGCCTTGAAAGTCATAATTTAAATGAATGTTAGTTTGAGGCATGGTATGAAGGCAAATTAATAGGTGTACAATCTTTATTACTAACGTTTCGATCTTTAACAGATCATCGTCAGGGTTTCAACGTAAGTGGGTAAAAACCCACATTAAAACCCTGACGATGACCTGTTAAAGATCAAAAAGTTGGTAATAAAGATTCTACACCTATTAACTGAATTATATGTTTTTAATTTAATTTAAAAAATTTTGGGTAAAATATGTCATTTGATCGCATAACTCATATTTAATACGCGCACGCAATTATTACTAACACGGCGTTAAACATTACTGCGCAGCAGAACATTGAAGACCAGCAGAAGATTGTTGCCAGGAAATTCGCACAATGTTGCGAAAGTGCTAAATTCTAGCAAAATTTTGGCGAAAAATTTAGTGCACAATATTTTTTGTTGTATATATTCTTGATATGTAATGTTTCCACCCCATATATTTTATATTCACCCACATAATATTATTTTTCGGGCTTTCGAAATTTAATTAAAATTAAAATTAAATTGAAATTAAAATGAAATTAAAATTGAAATTAAAATTAAATTGAAAAAAGTTCGCCCTAAATAAATAATCTTCTATGCTAATTTCACGTTGAAACACGTTTTATGTTAATGGATTTGCATATTTGGAGCTATTTAACGGTTTAAAAAGCGTAAAAAAAACAGTTCGTTTAGAAAATTATGAAATATGAGCTCTCGAATTTTTTAAAAACAGCACAAAAGCAAGGAGGGAGATTTTTCGGAAAACCAGAGATTAGCCCCCAAACCTCCAACCTTAAACATTATTAGCATATAAAAAAACAAATTCATTTCACCGAGAATTTTAATTCTACAAATTGTAATATCTATCTCCAAATAAGTTTCTATGAACTAATCGGAATGAATTATCTCACCTTGGAATAAAGTGCGAAACAAGAAAATGAAGCGAAAAGCGAAGGTCAACCCACTGGTGACAGTGTTCCTGGTTAGTCTTTTTGTTTCATTTTTTTTTAAAATTATATTATATAGATGCCATTTTTACATATATGGCCAACAAATGCGAAAAAAAACTTTGTTAAATGTAAAAAAATGTTGAAGTTTATTGGTTGCAAAATAATTTAATCAGGTTTTACATTGAAAACCGTGACAAATTCATAATAATTATTAGAAAAAAGTGCCTTTTTTAAAAAACCAACCTTTCCCTAAAACTTTTGCGTATTTTTTTGTTTAATGCCTAATAAATTCACAATATTTACTAATAAACGTAAACTAAACGGTAAAAAATTAGCTAATTTTCGATGATCTATAATTTACGTTCAAAAAAATTATATGACAGCTTTTAAACTTTGGTATATCCTTGCAGTTAAATCCAAAAATTTTAATTTTATACTTGACTAAAAACTAATTCCAAAAACTTAGTTCAGTGTTTCGTGATTGTTTAAATAAGTTTTAGTCCTCTCGCGGCAAAATCACCTAAACGTAGGCTTATTATTCATAGAGGATGGGGCTTTGAACCAAAATTCTATCCCAGCAACAGTGTTAATACAGCATTTTGAGCGGTCAATGAAGGCCCAATGAGGCTATAAAAATGCGTAACTGACATGACACTAAAATACTGGTTTTCTTTTTTAGTTATTTTTTAATTTTGAAATTAGCCATTTGTTCGTCTTGTTATATAAGAGTGCGTTAAAATATCGTTAATGCCTGATGCATCATCAGACATTTTAACAATATTTTACCGACCAGTCTTAATCCTTTGGTATTTTCTCGTCAGAAAAGCGTTGCAAACTGCTGCTCAGTGTTAAATTTCACGCTGAACGTAAGCGAAACACGTTTAATACTGAGCAGCACTGGCACGGAATCCTTTGTGCTCATTTGCAGCAGAAAGAATCCCAAAGGGAATATGATGATACCTAGACATAAATGCGATCCACATATTTTTTTCTGTATTGTGTTTTTAGGAGAAAGTGCAAAGAACGAAGTATAACAGCAGGAACCTGAAATTGAAATTAAAGCCTAAAAATCTAAAAACAGTTAGCTTATGTTATTTGGGTGTTCCTAAACATTTATACTCGTTTTGGGTGGGACATAAATACTGGTTAATAAAATACATTTTTTATTTTGTGTTTCTTGAATGATTTAATATTTGCAAATGCACAAACAGGTATTTTAGACTTGAAATGAAATGAAATGAAAATACTTTATTTCACATATACAAATGAAATGAAATGAAAATACAATACTTCACAATTAACGTTAAGACCAAAAATTTTACATCATAAGTAACAAAAGAAAATTTTTAACAAAACGTATTTAGACGACCAGTTGAAGTTTTAGAAAACTAAACTAAAAAAAAATAATAAAAAACACTCAAAAAGAATAAAACGTCATTGAGGAGTTTTTTTTTTTGCTTTACTTATTTTGCTTTATTGGCTTTACTTTACTTATATTAATTTACTTACTTTACTTTACTTACTTTACTTTACTTACTTTACTTTACTTACTTTACTTACTTTACTTTACTTACTTTACTTTACTTACTTTACTTTACTTACTTTACTTTACTTACTTTACTTTACTTTATTTACTTTACTTACTTTACTTACTTTACTTTACTTGAAATGAAATGAAAATTAAATTGAAGAAATTAAAAGAGGTACACAAAAGCCAAACGGCTACTTGGATAACGTAGAAAATTTTTCCTTTATTTGCGAAAAAATTACGTATTAGCGCCAGGAAGTAGAAAACTAAACTAAAAAAAATTAAAAAAAACACACAAAAAGGATAAAACGTCATTGCAAAATATTAAAGGAAATAAAGGAGAGGACACAACAGCCAAACGGCTACTAAGTACTATAATAAAATAAACTATAAGTGCCTGTCAAACTTTAATAGTTAGTTGAAATTATTCATTTTGAGTTTTCGTTTAAAAAAGTTAGAGAGTTGGATTCAACTATTTCAGAAGGTAATTGGTTCCAGTATTTTGCAGCACGATTTGAGAAAAATTAAACATATTTTTTGAAGCTTTTGGAACAGTAAGTTTAAAATTTTGATTATTTCTGCTTTTATAGTTGCCATATGAGAACAAGCTATTAAAGCGAAGATCAGTTAAATTATTTACTATTTGATAACATAAAGATAAGTCACATTTTATTCGTCTTTTCTCAAGCGGTTCTAAACAACATTTTAAGTCTATTAATGTAACTTTTGGCCTGCAAACCACATTTAAAAAAGCACGCCGTGTATAATATCTGAACAGATTCTATTAAATCTATATTTTTACATAGAAATGGTGACCAAACCTGCGAACAGTATTCTAGTTGCGGACGGATGTAACTTTTGAATGTTTTTATTAGTGCATTTAAATTGGGAGTTTGGAAAATTCTAACTATTATATTAGATATTTTGTACGCTGTTTTAGCGATGCTATTAAGGTTGGTTCACACTTATGTAAAAACGACCTTTGGACAAAGTCCAAACGACAAAACCAGTGTATAAACGTGTGAACCAGCCTTTTAAGTGTTCAGAAAATTTTAAGTTATCTGACATTAATGCACCCAGATCACGCGCTTCACTATTGATTTGAAGTTGTTTGTTGTCAATCGTTAGCGGAAGTTTGGGGTTTCCATAGCCAACATGCATAACGCAACATTTTTGTAGTGCGATTTGTAGTTGCCATATTTGGGCCCGGAATTTTGCAAATCATTATTGTTTTCGATTTTTTTTTGAATTTAATAAAGTTTTACGTCATCTGCAAATAATTTGCAGGTTACGTTTTCTATTTCTTTTGGAAGATCATTAATAAATAAAAGGAACAAAAGCGGCCCTAGAACGCTTCCTTGAGGTATTCTTGAAGTTACATTAGAAAAAGAAGAGGATGAGTCATCAATAATCACTTTTTGTTTTCTGTCTTTTAAAAAGGCTGAAATCCAGGTAAGCAAATTACCCCCAATTCCGTATGCTGAAAGCTTTGTAAGTAGTTTGCTATGACAGACTGGATCAAAGGCCTTTTTGAAATCAATATTAACAACATCGATAATTTTGTTTTCATCAAGAGCTTAACTCCAATCAAAAACTGACTCAATTAGTTGAGAACTTGCAGAACGTTTTTTAAGAAGCCCATGTTGGTCTGCAAAAAGTATTTTGTTTTTTGAAAGAAATGAATACATTTGATCATAAATTATGGATTCCATGACCTTACACGCTATGCATGGAAGTGAAATGGGTCTGTAGTTATTTGGATCGCTGGAAGATTGTGGGTTCTAAAAGATACCTCATATACAGAAGTTATTGGATCAACGATTGAATGCGCTAATTTTTTTAACAAAATTGGTGGGATACCGTCAGGTGTATTGCTAGTTTTATTTTTTTGTTTTTAAAAAAACCTTTAGCACAATATCTTTAGTAATTTTATATTAAAAAAAATTTGTTTGGTGGAACCTGACGAACAATATTAGCAGTTTTCCTATTGTCTTGTGGAAAGTTTTTGCTAAAACATTTATTTAAAATCCCACATTTATCTATTACGTCATCAGTAAGCGAACCGTTTTTATTTTGTAAAGGACCAACTTCTTGAAAAACTCGTGATTTCTTTACATAATTAAAAACCATATTTTTATTGCCAGACTCAAGAATCCGTTTTTCCTTGTTTTGTTTAAAATTTGATACTTTTCTTTTAAATTTTCGATTAAATGTATTATACTTCTGGTGACATTTTAAGATTCCATAACATCTTTTTTTTTTAACTTTTAATGCACTGAATATACTTAGGGTACGTTTGCTTATTACAAAAACTTTTTATTCATTTAGGAACAAAAGATCTATGGATTGTAACATTTTAGAGCTTAGAATTTCCCAATGAGTTTCTGCTGAAGCGCTTGATTTGAAAAGTTCAATAAAATCAATTTCATTTAGATAGTTGTTCATTGCAACCCAATTAGCATGCTTAAAATCGTAAAAAGTAATATCACCCTGTTTTTTAAGGTAGGGCCGTTGCAAACAAAGTCTATGCTAAGATGGTCACTACTAAATAAAGGTTCAGATACTGAAACGTTAATTATATGAGAATCATGATTACAAAAAGCCAAATCTAAAAAATTTAAATTTAAATTTCGGTTTTTAAATATCGTTGAACAAATATGGCAACACCTCCTAATTTATTCTGACGATCGCAGCTGTATATCACATAATTAATATTAAGGTTAAGCATACCATTAGTTACATCGTCTTTTAGCCATGTTTTCGTGAAAAATAATAAATCATATTTTTTGGTTATCAAGTAAGAAATTTAGCTCATTTCGAGATTCAATATATGCTACGAACATTAGCGTATTTAAAGGAGCACTGTCACAAATCAAATTCCTATAACGCCCGAACCGGACTGCTCCTTTAATACCAAACTTACCTAACTCAACTTTGGTATTTAGAGTGCTCCACTACAAGGCTACAACATTTTTAAATTTCAGCTGAATCGGTTCAGTATTAAAGGAGCAGTCCGGTTTGGGCGTTATAGGAATTTGATTTGTGACAGTGCTCCTTTAACGTCAAACAAATTTTCGAAGCTTTCTTATTTCATTTCATTTTGTTTTTTTTCTTTTCAATTCGGCATTTCACTCCTGTCACGTGATATCGATTTTTTAGAAAAGTAATTTACCACCCAAGTTCCGCCATAAACACTATTCCTGCGTTATATTACGGTAATTGGTGTTACATAAAGTACACCCCGTGATTTTACCGGATTTTCCGCCCGTTACTATGTGTTTGGTGCGTGGTGTTTGGTGCTTGTGTGTGGTGCAATTCATAAACTCATTCTATATCGCCCGGTGCTAATAACTTTTTTAATATTGAATCGATTTGCTTCAAATTTGGTATTTAGCTTTCTTAGAACACAAGCTACAACATTTTTAAATTTCATCCGGATCCGCCCAGTATTAAAAAACTTTTTTTATTTGTGACAGTGCTCCTTTAAAAGTGCACTTTAAGTGTTTAAACTATATTATATTTATATTATTGCTAATATACCTAATTTTTGATGCTGATTTTGAAAATTATAATGAAAATTTACCAACATTACTTTTACTATTTTTATTTTTTGTGATTATTTTGTGATTATACAAGAATTCGGCCTTTCCACCCAGGAGTTTAGAAGACTGGTTGCCACGTCTACCAGAACCCAACTAGCCGAATCTTTATTATATTCAAATTTGTGAAACAAAAATTTACCTTTTTTATTCGTATCTTCTCTCACAGAAAAGCTAACTTGATACCCTAGCTCAGAAAGTCTTTGAGTTTTCGTATAAGCTTCATACTTCATTTTTTTGAAAGTTTTTCCACTGGAACGCTGTTCTTTGGGCATCAATGGGCGAAGCTTTATTCTTTTCTTTTTTAGAATTATGGTTTAATTATATCTGGCTGACGCTGAAAATTAGAATGCAAACATGAGGGGACCAATTAAAATTGTGCGGTAATGACTAGGGATCGACCGGGCCCCGGCCCTGGCTTGCCCCGGCACTTTTTTCCACCCCGGCCCCGGCCCCGGCAAACGCAATTCTCTCTACCCCGGCCCCGGCCCCGGCAATTTAGCTGTCAAATGAGCCGGGGCAAACCGGGGTAAGGATGCAAACCTAAGATTGCAAATTTTAAAGCGCTTCTAAACATTTTTGACAGTGAAATATTATACAAGATTTTATCTACAGAGCTAATTTAATTGTTTTAATATTAGGATATTTATTGTTTATTATGCTTTAAGAATTTCTAAAGCCTCTCTATTTTATTAAGATTCCTTATTTTAATCACGAATCCTTATTCTAAAAATTTAAAGATATTTTGAGTATTAAAAGCCGTTTGTAGATTTTATTTACAAGATGAGAGTTTGACAGTAAATATCTATGGTTGAATTATATCTGGCTGACCTCTAGTAAGTTTGTATAAGAGACGTAAACGGATCAATTAAAATTGTGTGGTTATAAAATTTTAAATAAACGAATTGGAACGCATATTTTTTTTAATTCCTGCTTTTCAAAAAATATACATAAATTAGTCAACTTTCACGATTTAAAAAATTGTATTTTTGTTCCAAATTGTGTAATTTGATAAATAATTGTTAAAATATGGTATTTAATCTTAAATATAAAACCGTTTTTACTGAAAGTTTTAAATGATTTTAATGTTAAATAGTCGATTCAATACTGCAAATCATCGAGGTCAGCCAGGTTTTATTTGCCTCCATAATCACAAGACGTATTTTGCATATATTGGAGTTATTTTAATATCATTGCTAATATCAAAAATATATAAAACAAGAGAATTTTCGGCTAGACAGGGAATTTTTTACCTAAATTTTACAAGAAATGTTGCACTTGTGACTTTTCACGCGCAAGCTATTTTCTGTGCACTCAATAAAACTTTTCTCGCACAGCGATATTTCGTACATCAAAAAACTCGTTTTTTCTAAGACTATTTTACTAAATCGCTTTGTGCAAAAAATTAGCAGAAAATGATAATTAAATTCGATTATTTAAATTCGATTATGTGTGAGTTGATTAGAACGGTTTATTGTACAACTGGACATAGGGTAGTGCATTTAATTTCGGCACTTTTTTGTTTTTCCGATGTAACTTTTCACTGTATGTATGGCCCGAATTTCATGTTTGATAGCTCATTTTGAAGCTTAGTTTTTTTACTGAATTAAATCAGTTTAAAAAAAAATGGAAAATTGCCGAAATTAAATGTGTGCATTTAATTTCGGCACTTTACAAACAATTTATTTTTTCTCAGTCAAAAAATCATCATTTTCAAAAATTTAAAAGCCTATCATTATCTCCAGACAGTTTTCTTTAATTTAAGCTTCTACTTGTTGTTCAACGTGTAAGTGGCAAAAAGTTACAGCTAAAATGCCAAATGGTATCAAAATGAGCAAAATTTGGGGAAAAAATGCATTTAATTTCGGCACTTTTTAAAAGGACCCTCTTAATCGAGTTTAAGTGCAGTGCTATGATCCCTACACATTTCAACGTTGTCTTTTAACTATTTAAAATTACAATTTAACACCCGACCACTTAATTCAACCCGTTTTTACCTACAACAATATGTGTGCCGAAATTACACTATTTTATTTTATAACGATTGCTCACCACAGAGGCAGCGTAGAACCACGGGGACTAAAAATTCGGAAAATAGAGTAAATTTTACCAGGACAGTTTAATTTTTGAACCAATTTTTTGCGTAATCATGAAATGCCCATGTTCTAAAAACGAGTATCAATTTTATTTTTTATAAATCACACAATTTCACATGAAAATATCATAACATAACAAATAAAAAGTTCACGACAGTCATCTACATATAATTAGGTCTCATTTGAGCTATCAAACGTTGTATTCCGTCCAGGATTACCAAAGATATAGTCCAAAATCAAAAATGCCCAATTTGGAAAAGTGCCGAAATTAAAAATGCACTACCCTATTTGCTTGGATTATATTCTTGCGTTTATTTTTAGGTGAATATTGGAAATTGTTTTTAAATTTTGTTACGTTAAAAAATTCAAGCTGATGTCTAGTCTTTATTTTAGAATTTTTAAGTTTATTGTAAATCTACACAATAGTATTCAAAAAATTTAAAAAAAAACCTGCGGAGTCAGTCCAGTTTTTTTGAACCCAATATTTTGTATCCAGCCAAAAAACACCAAACGTGAATTTTTAAAACAAAAAGTTAATAATGAACTGTTTATATTTAATTTGAAAGAAAGTTTTAGCATAATGCTAAATAAGAATAATATTAGCCGAAAATAATTGCACTACCCTATTTGCTTGGATTATATATTCTTGCGTTTATTTTTAGGTGAATATTGGAAATTGTTTTTAAATTTTGTTACGTGAAAAAAATTCAAGCTGATGTCTAGTCTTTATTTTAGAAATTTTAAGTTTATTGTAAATCTACACAATAGTATTCATAAAATTTTAAAAAAAACCTGCGAAGTCAGTCCAGTTTTTTGAACCCAATATTTTGTATCCAGCCAAAAGACACCAAACGTGAATTTTTTAAACAAAAAGTTAATAATGAACTGTTTATATTTAATTTGAAAAAAAGTTTTCGCATAATGCTAAATAAGAATAATACTAATTTTTAAATAAAATATTTTGTTTGAAACTAGCACTCTTGTGCGAGTTTAATACTGAAAACCCGCCATTTTCTGCTATTTTTGGGTGCCCCAATTTTTAACAGTGTTAGCGTTTTGCAGTGCATATTGCAACTTTGCTTCCACTTTTGCAAGTAAATGCGCTACACGAAAAAACAATTATTGACTGCAAAAAAATCTCTTCGCAAGAAATCAGTGGTGCACAGAAAGTCGCGAACGTTTAAAATGTTGCATTTTTTTCTTCCATAATTTTATTCAAAAACCTAGTTTATAATCAAAAATTTTTTTGGGTTATATTATGTTTTTGATAAATCTCGAAAAGTTATAAAAAGCAGTGCAAAATCACGAAAATAATTACATTGAAAAAGTGTACGTGACGTTAATTTTATAATTTTTGGCTAAAATTAAATAATTTGATTAAAATTATTAAAACAATTAACTTGAAACAGC
>JASAMX010007716.1:0-17436 GCA_030248175.1 Microlaimidae sp. YZB2_3 | reverse complement strand
CTCCCCCCTTCCCCTTTCGAGAAAATTTTAAGTACTTTTTTTATACTAAATTTTCTTGCAAAAACGTGAATTTTTAACACAAATTCATGTTTTTACACCCTTTTATACATAAATATCGCTTTTTATTCCATAAAATGTAGTATTATCCTATAAAAAGAACTATTATTAAAGTTATTATGGTTTAAAACTGTTTTGCTTTAAACACCGGACCCCACCTGACCCCTCTAGATTTCAAAATTTCGAACCCTGGGTCGACCTCCCTAAAAAGCTAGGGGGGGGGGGTCGACCCCCCCCTAGGACCCCCCTCCTAGATTTTGAAAAGTCATTTACCCAGGGTAAACACCCCCCTCCCCCTATTTTTTGGCTGTGTTCATCTATGAGGGGAACCTCTGGATTTTTTCTGGGGGGGGGCTAAAATCCACAGCACCACATCCTGGGAATTAATACTTACTGCTTAAAAAAATCTACAAAATATTTTTAATCGATGCAATAATTAACAGTGCATGTGCTTGGAAAGCTTAGCAGGAGAGCACACCAGATTTTTTAATAATAATAAATAAGTGTTTCAATATTGTATAATGTTTGAGTGTTGTATTAAATAGCGGGCGTTCCAGCTTGTTTGAACTAAATTGTTTATTTAAAACTTAATAACCAAAACTCCTGAAAAAATTTTGGCGCGTACAAAGTTGTTTTTTTTTACAAAATTCACATCAATATTTTATGATGCTTACGTTTCTCTTGCAAAAAATTTCCGGCAATTGTTTAAATCTTATTAACAAAAATACCGCTTGGTTATTCCGAATGTTTTTGTATACATCATTTTATCCAAGTAAATATTTTTTGCTTAACGGATATTTAATAAAAATTCATAGAATTCAGGCTAGAATATACTAAAAACTTACATTTTAAATTTGGTTCGTTTTTGAGAAGTATAAGATGAATAATGCCATTTTAAAAACATCATATATTCCAAAAATTATGTTTGGTGTTCGGTTTATGGTGTGTTTTGGAAAATTTTTTATTTTGAAATTTAAAATCTAAAGAAGTGAAATGTCTTTCCCTACGGTTAAGAATTCCTACGAAAAGTATTTCGGACTCGTTTTGCCGTATTAAAACACGGCTCAAATTTTAACACAAGATATATGGCAACGCATATTATTCTAGCTTGTGATATTTGCGCATAACTGTAACACTGCATGAGGCAAATAAAGTTTTGAAAAACATTAAATAATAAAAACAATAAGAACATAGGTAGGATGTTTTTAAATATCAATTCTCTACATAAAATTAATTTTTTTATGTGGCAAAGCGTCAAATAAAAGTTTTTTTTTAAAAGTCCCACTGACATTTTTTAGAAATAAATTATCATGTTCCAAATGAAGCTAAATCAATGGATTTGAAACTGAAACGTAAATTTTTTGGCGGCCAAAGTTTAATTTTCGTGTAGTTTGCAAAAAGGCAAGACTCTTACGTTTACCATCACAGCCGCATTTTTTTACTCTTTTTTGTCATGTCCCCCGTACAGTTTTGAACGCTCGCAAGTTTTAGCTGATAATCATAATTGTTGGTCGATTATTACAAACTTAAAAATGGCTTAAAAAAACTTAAAATTTTTCATTTTAAATGGCCGGAGCTCCGGAGCATGTTTTGTGGTAGAAAAATCACTACTGTTACTATATATAATTACAATAGAATTGGTTGAATTAGT
The DNA here is from genome assembly GCA_030248175.1 of Microlaimidae sp. YZB2_3. NCBI lineage: Eukaryota > Metazoa > Nematoda > Chromadorea > Desmodorida > Microlaimidae > Microlaimidae sp. YZB2_3. Next base: position 15,728 of record JASAMX010007716.1, on the reverse strand, counting down.
GAAGCATTATTGGCTGGATTCCCAAGCACATGTAAAATAAATAATTGCATAAATTAAAAATATTTTGTGCGCTTTGTTTTCTTAAGCATTCTTCCCCCAACATGATATTATTAGTCATTTTATTTTTTTATAATAAAATTAAATATATATAATTAATTAATAATAATTATTATTATATAATTAAGATTATGTTTGTACCTACCAGGCGAAGGGCGTGTGTTCTTTCCCATGGGCTCTCCCTTTCTTCCGCGCAAAGAAAGGGTGAGGATTGCGATTCTGGAAGTGACAATTGCTCACCTCATATTTACTGAATGACCTCACGAGCGCAGCCAATCAGCACGAAGAATGGGCGTCCATCCTCTTCCATGAAAAAAATGTCTTTGCCTTTTATGAATTCAAATTCTGAATCCTTATTGGCGGACTTTTTGAGACCTTCTAACACTAAACAATTGCCGATTAAAAAGCCGGTTTGGACTGGAGTGGTTTTGGGCATTTCGCAGCTGGACGACAGATGGGACAAATAAACAATAACAGCAAGACGCTGTTCAGCTAAGTCTTTTAAAGAATGAATTTAGCCAAATATACCGTTGCTTGGGGAGTTCATTGTCAGAGCAGAGGGTTCCCATAGTAAGGGAAAGATTACTAATTCAAGCCCAATTCAAAGCCCAAATTTTTTAATTGTATTAGAAAAGTGGGTCTTAGTGCACAATCCACAGTAATATTATGTATATATTATAGTATGTTTGTACCTACCAGGCGAAGGGCGTGTGTTCTTTCCCGTGGGCTCTCCCTTTCTTCCCCGCAAAGAAAGGGTGAGGATTGCGATTCTGGAAGTGACAATTGCTCACCTCATATTTACTGAATGACCTCACGAGCGCAGCCAATCAGCACGAAGAATGGGCGTCCATCCTCTTCCATGAAAAAAATGTCTTTGCCTTTTATGAATTCAAATTCTGAATCCTTATTGGCGGACTTTTTGAGACCTTCTAACACTAAACAATTGCCGATTAAAAAGCCGGTTTGGACTGGAGTGGTTTTGGGCATTTCGCAGCTGGACGACAGATGGGACAAATAAACAATAACAGCAAGACGCTGTTCAGCTAAGGCTTTTAAAGAATGAATTTAGCCAAATATACCGTTGCTTGGGGAGTTCATTGTCAGAGCAGAGGGTTCCCATAGTAAGGGAAAGATTACTAATTCAAGCCCAATTCAAAGCCCAAATTTTTTAATTGTATTAGAAAAGTGGGTCTTAGTGCACAATCCACAGTAATATTTGTTAAGCATTAAAATTATATATTGTTATGAAATCGGATTTTTTGTATTTTAAATGTTTTTTGTTTTTGTTTTTATTATGTAAATGGTACGGGGTCGTTAGAGCCACAAGCAGGGAACTTGGAGCCATCAGAAATTTTTTGGGAACTTGGAGCCATGAGCAATGGGAATTTGGAACCTTTTAAGAAAAAATTGGTTTGGGGTTAGATTTAGGCTTCAATTAGGCTAAGGTAAATGATTCAGCGATTTTTACTTTTGGCTGTAAGTTTCCAACTTAGGGCTCAAAGTTCCCCATCTATGGCTCCAAGTCCCCTATTTTTAGCTCCAAGTTCCAGCTCCAAGTTCCTACAGCTCCATCGACTTTAAATGATGTACATCATATTAATTGATGTTTTTTCATGTATAAATTATCAGTAAAAATATTTATTTATTCTGAAAATAAACACACAAATAACACAGATTTATAAACATCAACTAGGTGTAGGTATGCCTTCATGTACCATTTACTAGAACAGGCGGCTACCAGTTTTTAATATTTGTAACTCGCCGTATATTAGAAAACATAAGGAAGGAAAATTAGGGTATAATGTGGTATATATAATAATAATATATATATAATGTGGCTTTTTTCACTATGTAACAAGAAAAGAATTCTATTTTGTTACAGCAGAAAATTTTATCAATGCATGTTGCAAAAGATTGTGTAATCATTAAAATCATTCATTGTTTTAAATGCAATGGACCTACGTAGCATTACAAAAATTTTGGTCCGCGGTCCAACTGCGAAATCAGAATTCATTATGAAATCAATAATTTTTACCAAATTTCTGGAAACGGGAGATTAAACAACTATATTAAAACAATTTCGAGTATTTTTGTTAATTTTTGACCATTATTTAGAGCTATATTAAGCGTAACTAAGGTTTCTCATATGCAAGTTTTTTTGGTTATTCAGAAAAAAATTCTGTGCTTAATTAAATACAAAAAGACTACTAAAATTTTTCAAGCAGATGTTTTATTTCTATATATATATATATATATTTCTATATATTTCAAGTTTTAAAAATAATACAGAAAAATGCATTTAATTTGAGAGGAACTTTGTTTCGTGGTGGGACCGCCGACCCAATTTTTGTTATGCTAGGTAGGTCCATTAATAAGTGGCACCAGACATATACTTTTTTTGCCGAACCAGCATATCAATGCATGTTTCATAAATGGATTTGGCAAATCATTATGCAAGTATTATTGAATGTAACCAACAAAAGGCATCAGCAGACATATAGAGTGGCCGTTTCTGTTGCAAGTTTGTTCATAATGAAAAAGGAAACCTCTAAAAAATTTAAAATATAAACAAACAGAACTTATAAATTTTAACAAAATATACTGACTAAAAATATTGTAATAAAAATTTTCCGTGTAAACCTTCAGATCCAATTCTGTTTTTTTTGTGAATTTAGATTGAATTTTAAATTTATTGCTTTAAATTTAGCTGTAACAAGTCAATTTAAAAAAATGTTTTTGATTCAATGATGGATTAAATCTAAAAAAAAACATAAATATCAACTGTTGTTAGAGTAAAAAAAAGACAAATTTATATTTTAATATATTTTGATATAACTAATTGCAGCAAGCATTAATTCCAATAAAACCATGTTAATATTTTAGAATTAAAGTTAAAATAATAAAACATAACGTATCAAAAAACAAACCGAAATAAATTTAAAAGAAAATTTGAAGAGCCACAAAATACTGCTGTTTAACATGATTAAAATACCTTAGAGTATATTCCGGTGTTTGGAGCGACCGAATTTTTAGAGTTTGTAATACATTTTTTACACAAAAAGCGTTTTACTGTATATTTCCAAAAAGCCTTTCTAAAGCTCGCGACAAAAACAACTAAAATATAAAAGTTCATCCCATACACTACTGTGGCTTGATTTTTTATTGTTGCAACGATGTTAGAATATAAGCTGTAATTGTAAAAAGCTTTTAAGTGATCCGCACTAATCGTTGGGTCAGTGGTGACCATATGGAGATTGCTCCTCTTTCCTAGTACATACGCCCACCATAAATCGGCCGCAGCTTTAATGCTGCTCAAGGTTGTGGTTATAACCAGCATCAAAATGGCCGTTTTCATCTTTTTAAACTCTTTCTTTTCATTTTCCGTGGTCATATGCGACTTTTTCGACCACATACTCATAACGACAGCAAAGTTCAACACAGTAGGTACCACGACTAGGAGAATATTTCGCGTCATAGACACCTGTTTTATAATAAAAATGAAATATTTTCCCAATGCTTTGTTTGTGAATACCCTTTGTTCTAAAAACCATGTTGTCGTATTTTGTGTTGCGCTAAAATCAAGGTATATAAAAGGATCAGCAAAAAATACCCAATACAGCAAAATATATACGACTCCCATCAAGAACATAATACCCCAAAAAATTTTTTTCTGGTTCTTTTTGTTTATTGTGACTTTATTATGATATGCAGTCGCGAATACTATGGCAATAAATCGATCTACTACGATAAACAACTGGAGAACGCTGGAGGTTTCATAAAATGAATACGCAAATACAAGAACAAACATGCTATAGAATAAAGCTCCCAAAAAACTGCCGCATTCAAACAGGCCAACTTGGTCAAGAATAACAGTGCACCAATCACTCACAAAGCTGTTATAGATCATAAGTATAAAATTTCCAATACAGGCAAAAGCTTCAAGAATAGAATCGACAAACAACAAACGATAGAACAAGGAGGATAGTTCAGGAGTTTGATAGATAGTGATGCAAGTGAGTAAGTGACCTACAACACCAAAAGTGCCCCACAAGGCTGAAACAGGGACCTGCCAAAAAACTCTTAACGAAAACTCCTTGTACAACCTGCGATACTCATATTCTAACTCTTTTACAATATTAGGATCAATATTAATATAAAAAGAAGTGGTTTCATTTGTTATCATTTTTAATATTTCTTTCCGTTGGTTTTCATTTCCAGGCTAATTATTTTTCTTTTAGATAGTACATTCGTTTTTTTAATCCCTGTTGAAAAATATAACAAAAAAGACCATTCTTAACACCTGCGTTGTTATGAAGCCCGATGGAGCAGCTTTTTACAACCTTTCATTCCAATATTTTAACAGTTTAGGAATCAGCAATACATACAACCGATTATGTTAATTTTCCATTTGTAACGGATCGTGTAATTTTTCCTAAAAAAATTAAATCTGCAATGAACACATAATTCTCACTCACGAACTTGTCATAAATAGAATTAACTAATTAAAGTGACAGTGCGTAACCAGGATGCTTCAATAGAAAAAGTTTTTGTTTTCACCAGAAAACATTGATTATAAACACTGTTTGCTAAACAAAAACTAATTTAAATTTAGAGTCACTTGAGACAGTAACCCGGTAAGAACGGCTCTTGAACCTGCCTTCTGAAGACTGGAGGCAGGTAGGACGCAGGGTGGAGGCAGGTAAGAGGTAGGTAAGAGGCAGGTAAGAAGCAGGTAAGAGGCAGCAAAATTTCCAATAGAGGCAGGTAGGGGGCAGCTAAAAACCGTTTTTACAATTCAGGAACCCCGTCCTTACACCAAAATAATGCATACAAAAGGAGAATGTCTGACTGTGTGTTAAATAGTTGTTTTAATTATACGTAGTTTATTCCACACTTTTGATTTTTCTTCTTGTAAAAAAATCTGCTGGAACCTGCAAAATAAACTACGCAAGGTTTTTTTTGTAATACTGTAGTTTATTTTCTATTTTAATCGCGAATTCACAAACAAAAACTGCGAACGTAAAACTCTTTGATCAGATTTTTTTCCACGTATTGTTGTCAAATATTTAATGTTTTTGATAAATCCGACGTATAAATCATTTATATGTTGAAACGTGGAATATTTTTAAGAAATTGAATTATTCGACAGTGTATTATTTAGAAAACTTCAAACAATTGTTTAACACACAGTTAGACATTATCTACTCTTATGCATTCTTGCTTGAGAAAACACCAAAAACCTGGGGCCGGTTGCATAAAATTCCTTTAGTAAAATGAAAAAAATCCCTTACGTTTTCCCTAAAATACATTTATCGCCCTAGGTTAAGTTTTCCCTCAAGTCGGTTGCATGTAAGCGATTTCCTTCGGGCGTACGTACTAAAACGTAAGGGAATTTTCGTTAACATTTAAAACTAAATATTGCTGCAAAAATAAATTAAAACACATAAAAGTGCAAACATTTATAATAACACAGTATAAATAAATGAAATCTATATTAAATTGCTTGAAAAATTATTTAAATTGACAACTTATATTTTCATCTTTTATTCGGAAGTAGGTGTTTTGTCGCGGTTTTGGCTTTAATTATTGGATTTTTTTGACAAGACCACTTAAAAACCAAAAATAAATCTATTCTTTATCCAATTATAAATTTAGTGTGCTAAAAAATTTATAATTTTATTTAAATAAACAAACAAATTGAGCAGCTGAAACGAGGACAGGACTTTGGTCAATTAGCTAAGACGATGTTTTGCGCAGAATAATGCTGAAATGATTTATTAAATATAACAACGATTTTCAATTTATCGTAAAAATTAATTACTTACTACGTGTGCATGGGCCTTAAAATTATTATAAATTTTGTAATTTTTCTTAAAACAATTTATAATCTTATTAATGACGCACCAGTTCTATTTTAACTGTCCCCCTTAAAGTCTGGGTGCTCTTGACCACCCTTGGGATTTTAAGAAAAAAATTAAGGTAGACATTTAAGTAAAACTGTTTATGAAAAGCACTTTGGGTAAATTTGCTTTTTTGTACTTTTTGTACCATTTTAAGTGCAAATTTAAGGGAATAATTACCCTTAAACGTTTAATGCGACCGGCCCCAGCTTAAAACATTTTGATATTTTTTTTATAATTTTCGATATGTTTGCTATGTCTAGAGAAGTACATGTGTAGTGTATGTGTAGTGATGTTTCGTTGGTATAATTTTGAAAAACTTTTTGATAAGCTTTTAAATAATATAAATTTTATATTAGTCTAAATCTATTATTGAGGTGAAAATTGACATTAATTGATTTTCAAATTTTTCGCCATTCCGGTTGTTCCCTTGCTAACTAAACCTCTGCTAAAAGTAAAAAAAAAACAAAGAGCAGAGTAAAGGCTTTGTATTTAACAAAAAATGAAAATTAATAACAATATTAGTTATTGTAAAATTTTGCTACCTTTATCATGACTTTATTTAAAACTAAAAATTTATTTTTATGTTTTGTAGGGTAACTGGCTAAATTTCGGCCAGTATTTTAGCATGTCAAAAAACAGATTTTCGCTAAAATCCCGCAAAAAGTAAAGCAAGAGGCACAATAATGGCAATGATAAATCAAGTTTTTTAATATTTTTAAAAACTTATAATTATACCTTTATTTTTTACATCTAAATATTTCAGTGTGTCTAGCTTCCCAAAATTTTATGTGCCTTATTTTAAAATTGTGTCTAGTTTAAAAATGACTTTTAAAATATATTTTTTTACTTGGAAAAGTTTATGACTACAATCGTGTCAAAATTCATTATTATTGATTTATTCATATTTTCATAAAAACAATTTTGGTAAAATTAGTTTTTTCAGTCACCCTCATTTTACACCAGATACGTTTTTTTATTAATTTGAAAATTTTTCAACTATATTTTATTAAGAATTTACAGTTTAAATTCCCCATTGTCAAAATATTAATTTACATAATAAAAAAATTTCATAAAATATTATTACTCAAAACGGCAGTAAATATAAAAAAAAAATTGTTTACAGCTGTCTAGGCTCTATCTTGCTACGAAACTAACTATAAAAAACTAATATCAACATTTTTTAAAAAAATTTAGTTGTTTAAAAGGCTTACAGTAGCAGTTTTAAAGGCTTTCAAAAATATCATAAGTGGCGGAAATTAAACTGCATTTTGTTTTTTGTTTTACGACTAAGAATGAAGAATATCCATTACGTAGGTAAAATACTCGTTGCTGCCAAAGTAAGTGTGTTTTATTTTTCGCCATTATTTTCCCCTACCGTATATTAGATTCCCCTACCGCATATTATATATTAGATTTAACGGTGTAAACTACTTTATTCTTTTCCAGCCTTTGGCTTTCGCCAGCCGGAAAAAACGAGCGAGCTATATTGTAAAAATATATATACATTTTCTGTTTTACCGCAGGAAGAAAAGTTGGAACAGTGCCGAGACACACTTTTTGTTACCATTGCGTTGATTAGTAGATTCTATGGTCAAAAATAATTCTGTTTTTCATTACATTTTATAATTTTTTACAGTTTTTATAGCTATTATTTGTAGTTACAAAAGGCGAAAATTGCAGCTACGACAATTTTACCCATAGAATATAAATTTTTACCAGGGGCCATTTCATAAAGACGTTTGTTAATTTTCATTTTACAAATTTCCGCCTATTTTTTGTAAATTATATGATAGAGGATATACGACACGGCGAATATTGATCGGTCAGCGGAGATGAATGACCTGGCTGCGACCAATCACCGCAGAGCAGTGCGCGGAGATGCTCCTCCAAGATTACAAGGTTAAAAACCTTTATCGTGTATTTTACAACAAATACAGTAGGCGGAGATTTGTAAAATTAGAAATTAAAAACGTTTTTATGAAACAGGCCCCAAGGGCCAATTTCATAAAGACGTTTTTAAATTTCAGTTTTACAAATCTCCGCCTAATTTTTGTTAATTACATGATAGAGAATATCTGACACCAAGAATATTGACGAGGCAGAGGAGATGAAATGACGTGGCTGCGACCAATCAGCGCAGAACAGTGCGCGCAGATGCTCCTCCAAGATTACAAGGTTCTTTATCGCGTATTTTACAACAAATAGGCGGAGATTTGTAAAATTAGAATTTAAAAACGTTTTTATGAAACAGGCCCCAAGGGCCAATTTCATAAAGACGTTTTTAAATTTCAGTTTTACAAATCTCCGCCTACTTTTTGTTAATTAAATGATAGAGAATATCTGACACCGAGAATATTGACGAGGCAGAGGAGATGAAATGACGTGGCTGCGACCAATCAGCGCAGGACAGTGCGCGCAGATGCTCCTCCAAGATTACAAGGTTAAAAACCTTTATCGTGTATTTTACAACAAATAGGCGGAGATTTGTAAAATTAGAATTTAAAAACGTTTTTATGAAACAGGCCCCAAGGGCCAATTTCATAAAGACGTTTCTAAATTTTAGTTTTACAAATCTCCGTCTAGTTTTTGTTAATTACATGATAGAGAATTTGACACCAAGAATATTGACAAGGCAAAGGAGATGAAATGACGTGGCTGCGACCAATCGGCGCAGAACAGTGCGCGGAGGTGTATTTTACAAAAAAATAGGCGGAAATAAGTAAAATTGGAATTTACAAAGGTTTTTATCAATCAAGCCCCTGGTTTTTTATTAAAAGTTCAATGGTTGTAATAAAATCCTTCATGTGTAAGAAATGTATTTTTTTCATGACAAAAAATAAACAAATAAAAAAGCATAAGTCTTAGTCATAAACACAAGCCTTTTTAAGTCTAACAATTTTATAAAATATACAAAAATCAGTTAAATTTAAGTCGTTAAAAAATTTGAATTTTATTTTAGTTTTAGTCTGTACAAAGATTTTGTACACAATGAGAAAAATCGAAACTTAACCATATATATTTCACTAACAAGACAACAAATTTGTACCACAGCTAAGACTCTGGGCTTATTGCCAAAATGATTAAAATTTTTTTAATCAGTTAAGTTATCACTGCAGTCGATAAAATAAAAAAAAACCTGTTTCCAAAAAAAAACAAAATTTTTTATTAACAAGAGATCATAAACGACCTTTAGTTTGGTACTAGTGCAAGGCTTTGAGGTATTACCTGAAAATTTGATTCGTTGGCTAAATTCCTGTGAAAATTTTTTTCACTGAATTTTTTTTAATAACCACTCTATTAACTGACTTATTTTCTTTAAAATACATAATTTTAGTTAAAAGATAAAAACAAAAAGTTGTTGCCAAATGGATATCATTGTTTTGTTTTATTTCCTGTGAAAATTTTCATTTAGCGGATTATATTTATAAATCCTATAGTTTCCGTTTTTGTTAAAATTGTTTTAATATTTTTTTGTTTTTTTCTAAATTTAAACGAAAAGCTTTTAGTTTAACAAACCGAAGCAACATTTCAATTAATTTCTTTCCTGTGTTTTTAAAATTTTGTTAACTTTATTTAATGTTTCATTAAAATTCAATCACCCGCTATTGTCTTGGAACGTGCGATTAGTGAATTAACAGAATGGCAGGCTTTAAAAAAATATAACTCAAGAATAATTTAAAAGTTTAAAACACCTTAATAAATCAGTATATAATTTTATCCAGAATTAGAAAATTTATAATTTCAGAAAAGTGGGCTATTTTGAAGTTTACTTAAAAATGTTACAAAATGTTTAAAATTCTTGCTGTATATGCAGATTTTGCGCTAAACTTTGTACAATAAACAATAAACTTATTCCAAAAAAATGCGTTTATTAAATTACAGCTGTAAACTAATTACAAGCAATTTTTATGAAATAAGCCCCTGCAAAGAAATTTTTGGCTATTTTTGGCGCAGTTTTTATCACGTTTTTTTCAATATTATGCAAAATCATTTTTAAAACCTTTCTCTGCATTTGAATTTCGATTGTGATCCTTTATTAAAAATTCGGAGTAATGCTGACGAAAACAAACCGGAAAGTCAATAACTTTAAAATCGATTTAGGAATGAAATACGCTACTCTGCGCGCTACAAATAATCTCATTTGATGGAACAATTAGTTTTGATGGCGAGCTTCGTATTTTTCCAAAATCCAAAAAACAAAATCCAGAACAGGTTTTAACGCTGTGTTTGTCCTTTGGACAACGCCCAAAAACTTTTGTCCTTTGGTCTTTTTCCAGTTTTTATTATTTCACATGCTTTTGAACCGTATTTGAGCAGATAGATCCAGAAATTTTGTAAACTATGTCATAAAATAGCTTATTTTAACTTATATTAATAATAACTCTATAATTAATTTCTAGCAATCCGATTTATCCGAACTTTTGTTTACTTTAGTCGGCCACATAATACCAGCCAGAGGCTCTTTTCTAACTAATCATTTTTAATTTAGCAGGACTCTTACTGTAGCACCAGTAAATCTCCGAGTTATATATATATATATATATATATATATATATATATATATATATATGTATATATATCTATATATATATATATATATATGTATATATATATATATTCTTTGAGTAAATCGTCTGATGGATATTTTAAAAGAAATGCCTCCGCCAGAGCCAAAAAATTTTGTGAAATATACATTAAACATTGCTTAAAAATTGCCCCCAGCCAATTATATTGGTATAGTTTCGGTTTTGACTTAATAACCTAATTCCTATTGAATTTCTTTGTTACTTTAAACTATATGAAGTTAAAATTTTGTACAATATCCTGAAATTCTATTAATAAACAACCTTGTTTATACAAAAATAATTGGCTAAATTATCTTAAAATATATGTGCGGCTGCAAGGGATTTATAAATTATGAGCAAAAACGTAGTTCAACAATAAAAAAGAAAGAGAGTAAAAAAGTAGACCGTCACAAAAATGGTTGGCTTTGCCAGCCAGGTAGGGGACGGTCGCCTCCCCACCCCCTCTATATATTCCACTGCTCAATAGTGATGCAACCAATCATCATTAAATTGCGTCGCCTGTTTCTCTACACGTAATATTTTATTGAAGAACAACTGGTTACTTGACTACTGGCACAATTTCACCATGATTTGTGTGAGGTGGACATATTTTGACTATAAGGCATCCATAAGCATCTGGTTTGTGGAGTTGCTTACTAAACAAAAAATGCTCATCAATTTAATAATGATTTGATTACACGTCTGATGCAATCGCAATTAAAAACCATACTCACAGCAATTTTTAACAAGCGTGAAATTACCACTTCTTCCATTTGTAGTTGCTTCTTATACATACAAAGAAATATGTTTTAATTAAAAAACATGGCGTATGTTGCACTTGTCAGATTGCTGTATGATTTTTTTTATTGCCATTGTATTAAATTATAGTGAAACTACAACATTGTTGTGTTACAGCTTACTGTATAAACAAATCATTATCATAATGGTAGTTTTTCAATGGGCAACTTCACAAACCAGATGTTTATTTCTTTTCGTCAAAATAATGCCCATCTGCAAGGACGTTATGCAAAGCTAGTTTTCTATTTGTTAATATACAAAATAATAATCAGTTATTCTACCCACTTGCGTTAAACCTTTTTCTCGTAAAGAAACATGTTGTTCTGAAACGTAGAAAAAAAGAATGTTTTTTTACTAACTTGAGAATAGCACCCAAAGCAAACATTCTCATAATCAGTTATATTGTTTTATTTTTCAGTAAAATAAGTTAGCAACAGAAGCCAGTAAAATTTTTATTCATAAATAAACTGGTTATCAAAAACTTAGGCAAAAAGTTACGCTTTAAAAATATGAGCATACATTAGTATCATTAGTTAGTAAATATTGCATACAAAAGCTTTTATAACACATTTAGTTTTACAGTAGATGAGAAATGACAAATAAGTTTTGGATTACAACGTGAATAAGTGTGCCAGTACAAGATTTTGATAAATAAATAAGGTAAAAAAATCTGGACACCTCATCAAACCATAAATATATAACAAAAAATTTTCAATTCCTATATAAAAAATTAAGTAATAACATAACCTAATTTCATATAACTCACAATTCTAGTTACTTTAGAACTGAGCTATTCAGCCATTTAAAAAAACCTTTTATCCCAAATTGAATGGTTTTATTCATGCAATGTTTCTTCAATTTATCTATTTCAAATTCATGATAAAATTAAGTTATGCCGTTTTTTTTAATTTGCGTGAATTACAATGGCTAATATACCGTTATAACAGGGATACCATTTAAATGAAATATTTTATTATAAAAACATACGCCGACTGCATTTTTTATACGAGTTGAGTTGCACATTTTTCATTATATCGAATATTATTTTGGTGCTTTGATTCGTCGCTTCTTGGCAGCATTCGAGTTTAATAAGTAAAAGTAAGTCAATGCATAAAGACATGGTAGCTTTTACCACTTTTGACATATATATTAAAGAAATTTTATTTCAATTGCTGTATGAGAATGAACATTTAACACTCTAATTTCTGAATAAAAATGAGCACTTAGCACTCTAGTGTAAAATGGGTTTTAAAGTTTTGGTGTCTTCTTCGCTATTATTTTTTATAACTTGAAATTTAAAAAAAAACTTTTTTGTTTTTTATTCATTTAAAACCAATTCAAAATTATTTTGTACGACAGCTCACCAGAAGTAACGTCTGGCCAAGGTTTGTCTGCAGAAAAAAATGTAAGTAAATTGATGCGTCTGCTTACTGTTACTTATCGTAAAAAAATATATGGCAAAAACCTTTAGCAGGAATCAAAAACAAAATTCTTTTAAAACTTCTATTAAGTTTTTGTTGTGTGTATAACAGTTAAGTTTATTGGCAATTAATACTTTTAAATGTTAAACTTTTGTAAGTCATTAAAAAATTATCTAAAATAGGTCATTTCTCATTTAATTTTCTGGCAGTGATGCATACAGTACTCTAACGGATGAAAACTGTCTAAGTGTGAAAACGGAAAAAAAACAGTTGCAGAATTATCAATTTTTTTGCACCACTGACTCCGTTTTGACAGTACTACATGCAACACTGCCAGCATCACAGTACTGTAAAGAAAATAAAATGTTCCATTATTTGTTTTGGCTATTGTTAGTTTCAGAATTGGGTTCCAGGTTCTTTCTTTCCTGCAGTATCATCGCCCTTTTTTGACACTCCAAATGTTTTGGCAGAGGCTGGTACCGACCGGCTCGGTAGCGATTCAGAGCAGGCCCCCATTCTGGCTTCGGCGTAAACAGGTAGGAAACGGCTTGTTTCCGCCAAAAAAGCAGATATACCGCAAAGGCAATGCAGAAAATTATAACTAAAATAAAAATGATTTAAACTTTAGTATTTGTATTAACTTGTTGTGATACAGCACCACGGGACATGCGATTTTATATCTGCACATGGTCATACACATAATACATAGCAAAGTGAAACAAAAATTACTACCACAGAACTGCTTCCATATTCCTGCAGTAGCCCTGGAATACTTTTGAAGCAATCCTGCAGCACTTTTTGCAATACTCGTGAAGCATACACGAGCACAGTGAAGGGGTGGTTGGGCGGGTTAACTTCCAAATTCTGAGATAGGGGTTTTACCTCTTCCCCACTCAGAAGCGGGGGAGAAAAGGTTAACCCCCAATTTAGGAAAAATAAAGAAAAGTGTCTTTAAAATGACTTCTAACTGCGTCCAAATTTAAGTCTTAAGGTGAAAATAAATGTTTTAAGCAATAAAGAGCTCAAAAAAGCAATAAAAAGGGTTTTTTGACCTAAAATTAGCGTTGTTTACCTATTTTTTTCAAAACCAAAAAAACGATATGGATAAAATGCACTCATGAAAAAAAAAACAATATGGCTAAAATGCGTTTCTCGGTTTTTAACCCCCCTAATTCCGAGTTTAAACCCCCCAATCCGGAACAACTTGCCCATGTATGTCGTGGAGCGCTCCTTTTATTACTCCAGCAGTAATTTACTTCAACAGTAGTAATCCTGCAGTTTTGTAGTACTCTTGTAGTATTCCTGCAGTACTACTGCTGTGCTGCACCACTCCTTCCAGTACTCTTGCAGCACTGCAATCACAAGAAAATTTGATCCCCAGTTAATGCTGCAATACTCCTTTCCCTCAGAACAACTACGTTACTGCCACAGTACAGTTTATTATATTTTTGCGAGAGACTTATTATAGGAGAATTTAATTTTATAACCACTAGTAAGACAAACGATTCAAATATTTATTTCGCACGGCATTATTAAAGCTTTCAACTACACCAGCACTCTTCATCAGTAAAACATTCAAAAAAAGCAAATATTTCAAAATGAAAAAAATACTAATAAATTCTAGGTTTGATAAAATAAATATTACAACTTAGAAATATACTAAAGGGAAGAAGTAAAGTAAAAATAAAAACTTAAAACGTAATATTATAATAAAATATAAACTTCAGATATTACAAAAATTAATATATATGCAGAAAAAGAAAAATTAACAAAAAAACATATTACACTATATTAAAAATAATGAAATGAAAAACAGGAACTTTTAGAAATTACCCTACCTACCCTACCTTACCCGTGGAAGGGCTTATGTTTTGGTTTTTGCCAATTTACTAGTTTTAACCCAATATTTTAGAACTCATAACATATAATGTTTAGTAATCCAATAATTTCAAAACCTGGTTTGGTTTTTTTGTAACTACTGATGCAAAGGTAAGTGCGTGGAATTGGAATACAATGGAATTGGATTGGTTTGACGAATAAAATTCAGGTGGAAGAAAAAAAAGGAATCAATCAAAATGATCAAACAATCATTCAATCAAGATGCTCAAGACTTAAAATGAATCGAGAATAGCTTGAATAGTTTCTCCAATAATAGTCATAACATACCCTATCCTTAAATCTTTTAACAAGCTTATCCTTATTCTTATCATTAGTCATATCATGCTGCACTGGCCCATATTAGTAGTGAGTTCTAATATGTATAAGAGAATATAAACAGCAATTATCATTTTATATGGGTACCTTGGGAATTTTAGACAAACAAACAGACAAACAAAAAGTGTTTTCAACAAAAACAAACATATTTTAAAAAAACAAAAAACAACAAAAAGAGCGATTTTTAACTCATTTGATAAGTAAAAACAAATCTGAGCTTAAGATAGTTGGGAACTTAGATTTTAATTAATTTTTAACGTTCTTTATGATTACTGTTCGTAAGGAAATGCCCTTTTTTAAACGATAAAATAAACCGTTAGAAAATCCCAGAATTAAATCTTAAAAAAATCTTAGAATTACTAAAAGATTTATATTGGGCAAAAATAGTTTCGCAGAGATTTAAAAAAAATAAACAGTATATTTTGTTTAATTATAATATAAAACAGGGGCCTATTTCATAAAGACGTTTGTAAATTTTTATTTTACAAATCTCCGCCTATTTTTTGTAAATTACATGATAGAGGATATAGGACACGGCAAATATTGATTGGTCAGCGGTGATGAAATTACCAATCAGGCAAGAGCAGTGCGTAGAGATGCTCCCCCTGGATTACAAGTCGAAAAACCTTTATCATCTATTTTACAAAAAATAGACGGAGATTTGTAAAATGAGAATTTAGAAAGGTTTTTATGAAACAGGTCCTGGGACACTAATTCAGACTTTGCGATGTCAAAATTATATCTTACCCGAAGCATTTTACGTAATATAA
>JASAMX010007715.1:0-17302 GCA_030248175.1 Microlaimidae sp. YZB2_3 | reverse complement strand
GTCAGTCTTTGATTTTTTTGTAAATATATTATCTAACCTTCAGCATGGTTTTAAAAATAAAAGCTCAACAGTTATACAATTTCTTAATGTTTACAATGATTGGACTTTGGCTTTTCAACATATAGGTTCATTTGATGTAAGTCAAAATCAGCCAGGTCTTCTTCTTGCAACTTTGTGTGTTTTTTTTGGTTTTTTGTAACTCAACTGGGTTGCAATCACATTTGTGTTTGTGTTTTTCTTAATGTATTACTAGAAAATAAAATCTTGAATCTTGAATCTTGAAAGAAAAAAAAAACAAAACTAATCATTCCTGAATAATGGGTACTTTATTAATAGGAAGTTCGTTTGTTCAATGCGTATAATGTATTTTTTGTTTGGTATTTAAAATAAGATATTTAAATTTTGTCTATTTAAAGGAGCACTGTCACAAATCAAATTCCTATAACGCCCGAACCGGACTGCTCCTTTAATACCAAACCTTCAGCTGAAATTTAAAAATTTGGTATTTAGTAGTGTTCCACTACAAGGCTAAATACCTTTTTAAATTTGAGCTAAATAGGTTTGGTATTAAAGGAGCAGTCCGGTTCGGGCGTTATAGGAATCTGATTTGTGACAGTGCTCCTTTAAGCATAAACACATCAAACACATATGAAAGTTTACGATCTTGTTTTCATTTTATGACTGAAGCTTTAGGCGTGCTTAAAATTCAAGATGTTTTATATTTAGAAGTATAAAGCTAATATTTATGAAACTAAAGTTCGTTTAAAAATAAATTAAGACTGAAAAAATTTCAGATGATCATATTTCGTTAACGGCGCATTTTAACGGCAAATTTTCAAAATTTTTATAAATTATTTATAATACCTCGAATTTTTTTATTATTGATGTTAATTTTCGGAACTGCGGAACCCCCGGAACTCTGGAACCGGAACCAGAACAGGAAGTAAGATTTACCAAAAAATCCGGAATAGGAATCGGAACCGGAATTTCAAATTTTACCCGGAACATCGTGGACCCGGAACCAAAACTGCCCATCACTATTTTTACATAATTCTGCGACTCTGGCGGTTTTTTAATGTGTGTGCGTGTGTATTGTGTAATTATTTTGTCATGCAACGAAATTAACTATTAGTATTACTGTATTGTGTTTGTTTATAAAGTTACCCGAAAATGCGAACTCCAGAACCGCGGAGCGGAGCTCTGAAGCGGGGTTTCGCCCTATTTTAGTACTTATTTCATGAAGTATTGAATTGATTGATTTCAATAAGTAATGCCGTCAATTATTTTTTCATAATTATTTTGTAAACTAATTTTTTTCAGCGCATTTTAAAAACAATAAAATAGCCCTAAAATGGAAATAAAAAATTTTTAAAGGGCTGATTTTTAAGCTCCACTGCTTCTGCTTTAAATGGCCGGAGGTTCAGAGCATGATTTTGAAAGATTAAAAAAAGTAATGTTTATTTTTATACTTCACAGTATCATGCTTTGAAGCTACGGCCATTTAAAGCGGAGCTCCTTCCGGAGCTCTTGAAGCTCCACCCTTCAAATAAGCAATTTAAATTTTACTTAAACTTAATTATGTTCGAAATTATCCTACTTGCATTTTCAGGACTAATTTAATCGTTTTTATATAGTGGTGAGAAATCTAATTTTCAAGAATTTCTTGACAAAATAATTTATGGAATTACTTAATTATTCATGAAAATACCAACAAAAAATAGAATCTCGAGCTCCGTGCTCCAAGGAACATCAGTAGAAACATCAATAGTGTTTATAAACTTATATTAATTTAGACCGAGTTTCCAGGTATCGTTTGCACTGGTTATTATTTTTCCACTTGCACCAATACATTCAGCGAAAAGTTCAACGGGAAGGCCTTACAACGCGTTAAATTCAAGATTACAACTGTTTTCAGTTAAAAAAAACACAGCTCTCGTATTTTTTCGTCTTAGAAAGTTTTAGGCGCTTTTGAGGAGTTTTTCGACCAAAATCTGCCAGAATTTGATCTACGCGACCAAGCAGTTATATCTATATGAGTGGCATGGAGGATAATTTTGGATGCTGGATGGTCCCAAGACTATTTTAAAATATTTATACAAACATTAAAAATAGGTTTAGAGGGATAATAATTTACTTAATTCCCTTTTGTTTTTTTTTAAATCATTCATTTTTTTGATATTAAAAAATATTTTTTTAAAGCGCATTTTTTTTTAAAACGCGTCGGCGAAATGTCGCAATAAAAAAATAGCATAAAATCATAAGAAAATTAATCAATTTTATTGAAAATAACATTGGCTGCTTGTTTAGCAAACTAAAATTAATTAATTTTTATTAAAACTTTTTTTAAAACAAAGAAAAATACCTTTTTATGGAAGAGAGATAATTTTTTATCAATCACGATTTGATCAAAAATTAAATGTCATAATTTTATTGTGTAATAGTTTTAAACTAAACAAAAATATACGTTTTCTAAAGAAAATTGGATAATCTACTAATTTTGTGTAAAAATTCTTGTTTCAATGTTATATTCATGCAATTAGAAACATTTTTTGCAACTGCGTCGGCGAAACGTCGCATCGGCCAAACGGTCCGGGGGTGAAATGATCATAGGCGTAAAAGTCGTAGGCGAAATATTCGTCAACGAATTGTCGTCAGCGTAATGTACGGACACCAGAATTACTGAAGATTACTATTACTGAGAATAGCAAACGCCGGAATTTGGGAATCGTTATGGGCAATTAAAACTGAAAATTTTCTGGGCCGGAATTCACAAAGAGGGATAATCCTCGTGCTAGCTCGGTGTTAGTTAATCCGGACAAATTACAGTAGGTTTCGGTATACCTGGGGCTAAGCCTGTTAAAATTTCATTAAACGATAAAAAAAGATGTAAAAAGCAAAATTTTGAGGAATTATTTGTATAAAAAACTGATAAAGCTTTTAAATCTCTATTAAGTAATTGCAAATTTGTGTAAAAAGTGGCAGAACAAAATATTGTAAATATATGCTAAACAAGGAATTTTTGGCTAACGCTAATTCCCATGGACCAACATGGACCCGTCCATGAGGGGTGAAAGACTCGCTTTAACAATACAAAACAATATAAAGTTGTTAGTTTTAACTTTTAAACGGCTTAGGCTTAGCATCACAGTAAGCCTAAGCCTAAGCCTGAGGTGCAATAACAACTTTACATTGTTTTGTAATGTTAAAGTGAGTCTTTCACCCCTAATGGGCGAGTCCATGTTGGGTCCATGTTGGTCCATGGGAATTACCGTTAGCCGAATTTTTCGAACAAAAAAAATAAAATTAGCCGCTAAACCTACTGTAACTTGTCCATATTAACTTAACACCGTGCTAGCACCCAAAAATACCGTAGTTTACACGGTGCTTACACCGAATACACTAACACGGTGTTTGCACCGTGTTTACCCCGCTTTGTGAATTCCGGCCCTGGGGAATTCGGACTACTGGAAATTGCGACTGACCAAATTTTTAGCAAGTACTAAATTTCTCCCGTCCGTCCTAAATCTACCGTAGTCTTTTTTTTTAAGTATACGTTTTTTGTGTTGGTTGATTTTATTTTGTATTTGTTTTTTATTTCATAGATGATAGTAACTTTTTTTTTTGTTTAGGGTTTTTTTCCTTTTTTTTTTATTTTTTTTTAATTCTTTTTTTTTTTTTTTTTTTTATTATGATACAAGATTTTTTTTTTTTTATTAACATTGTTTTTTCATTTTTTTTTTCACTGTTTTTTTCTTTTTTTTTTGTTTTTTTTTTTTTTTTTTTTTTTTTTCCTTTTTGTTTTCATCAACAACATCAAATCTGCGACTTGATTGCCGCCAATATGAATTACAACCGTAACTAATTATTAATGAACATAGCTATCTGATATGACTTTAAAGGCTCAAAAAGAGCGCTTATTTAAGTCAGTTTTAAAACTTTTCTTGAACGCATCCAAAGAATCGACAGTTACTTGAGATGGGAGTAGATTGTGGGAGAGAATAAAACCCGGGCGAAAAGTCCCGGGCAGCCGGGCGGCCGGGCAATAGCAGGGGATAAAACCCGGGTGGTTTAAAAAAATCGTATTTAAATGTACATTTGACCAGAAATTAAGTTATAAAACTTAAGTTTAGTTGTTTTACTACATTTGGGCCAAATTTTATGGATAAAACTTTTTATTTTAGCGAAATTTAAATAAAAATATTTTTATGGCATTGTGCCAATGGCATCCCAGAGTATAAAACCCGGGCGAAGGTGATCTTTAGAAAGGGTGAGACATCGCGAGGATAAAAGCCGGGCGGTCAATTTTTTTATTTTAAAACATTTATTGAACAATATAACACTGCTAAATTAATTGTTTGCGAATTCTTTGAGGCTCTAACTTGCTTTTTGTATTTAAAAAAAATTTTTTTTAGCAAAAATATTAGATAGTTATTTTTATGGCTATGTGCCAAAACAAGTTCAAAAAGATAAAAGCCGGGCGATCCTAAAAGAAAAACCGGGCAAAGTTTAAAACCAATTTAAAGCTACTTTTTTTAAATTGTTTGAAAAAAATCTTTGTGTAAAAGCAAGTTAGAGCCTCAACAAATTCGCAAACGATTAATTCAGCTGTGTTTATTGTTCAATAAATCTTTTAGAATAAAAAAAATTGACCGCCCGGTTTTTATCCTCGCGATGTCCCACCGTTTCTAAAGATCACCTTCGCCCGGGTTTTATACTTTCAGATGCCATTGGCACAATGCCATAAAAATATTTTTATTTAATTTTCGCTGAAATAAAAAGTTTTATCCATAAAATTTGGCCCAAATGTAGTAAAACAACTAAACTTCAGTTTTATAACTTAATTTCTGATCAAGTGTACATTTAAATACGATTTTTTTAAACCACCCGGGTTTTATCCCCTGCTATTGCCCGGCCGCCCGGCTGCCCGGGACTTTTCGCCCGGGTTTTATTCTCTCCGTTTGTCGACCCCCCCTTTTAAAATTTCCTTGCATTAATTCGGCAGTCTTCGATTATCAATTTAAATGGATGACCACGGGTGGGCTGCAAGTTAAACTTAAAAAAATCATTGGCTTGCAAATTGTTGAGCAATGTATAATTTTATAGCACTCATATAAATCAATTTTGTCTCTTCGATCCTTTAATCTTTCTAAACCTAGGTAATCAGACCTGTGCACTGCCCCCCCCGGGGTTAAGTCGGGGGGGGGGGGGAATTCCAAAACGGGGGGGGGGCCCGGGGCCGGGGGGGGGGGCGCAACTTTTTTGAAACGGGGGGGGGCAATAAAACGGAGAGGGCCTAATCCCCGGACGAAAATCCCCGGATCCCGAAATCCCCGGACGAAAAATCAGGGCCTAATTTGAACCCCATGGAGATCTGCTACTGCTATCATGGAGATCTTTTTTTGAGCCAGTATTTTCTTTAACATTCTTTTGCTATTCAATCCAATCTAAACAATAACAAAACTAAAGTATAATGCTATAAACTGAGATAATGTGTCATATAAATGTACGTGTAGTATACTGTTTCATTTCCATTTTACTCCCCCTTTTGTTTTTCCTTTCTTTGCTGTGTGACCGATTTCTATTTTAAAATGCTTCCCGCGTTACCAAAAGAGCTTCAAATTTTTTGTGCGATAGCTTAAAATGACCGCACTGTTACGTTCTGCAAGTTAGCGAAACCTAGAGTTAAATATATCAAAGAATAAGTGAGAAAAACGCAAATCCGGGGATATCGCATCCGGGGATTACGCCCTCCCAAAATTTTAAAATTATCCACTGTGTAATAATTTTGCGGAATAGTTGAAAAAAGGGGTTTGAAATCACCGCATCACGAATAGTATATTTCGCCAGTGCAATATTGACCTATTCTAATCAGCGGTTACGGAGAAAAAGTCATATCCGGGGATTTCAATTTTTTGCGTCCGGGGATTAGGCCTTCTCCACTAAAAACGGGGGGGGGGGCAAGCAGGGGGGAAAAGAAAAAAAGAGAAAAAGGAGAAAAAAGAGAAAAAAGAAGGGAAAAGGGAAAAAAGGGACAAAAAAAGTGGAAATAAGCTAAAAATAGGTCTAAAATGGCTTAAAATACATTGAAATAGGCTAAAAACTGCAAAAAATTTGCAATGATGGCGTCATCATAGGTCCAAAATGGCGTCATATTTTTAGGGTACTTTTTCATTTTTTTGGCGGGGGGGGGAAATAAAACGGGGAGGGGGGCAAATCCTCCAATAAAACGGGGGGGGGGGCATTTTCAGACCGTGCACAGGTCTGGGTAATTCAGTCTATGTTCATAACCAACAGGTTACAACTTGCATTTATAAAACAAACGTCTAGTAAAAATTTGTTGCACTTTTTCCAAAATGTTTATATTCTTAAAATATGGGTTCCAAACTGCACTAGCATACTCCAAAATTGGTCTAACATAGAACTTATATGCTCTGAGAAAATTATTTCTAGAGTTTGAATTGAATGTTCTAAAAATTAGTGATATCACTCTCATAGCTTTTTTTGCTGTGATTTCCAAAACTCGCATTTTTGAAAGTACGTTTTAATACGAAATTGCATCCAAAAGACGAGTTTTCCGAAGACAAGATGTAGAAGACGAAATTTCCAGACACCATATTTAATTTGCGGAAATTTGAAGCGGAGTTGTGGTTGGTGGAATTTAGTGGTTGCCCAATTTTTTCTTAACAAAATTGTGAACCCAAAATATTATCATTTTTTGCCTATATTTTGCCTCATATTATCAAAAATTGTGTTTTAATCATTTTTAAAAGTTTAAAATCAAAATCTTCAGGTCACAATTGACCTAAAAACATGTTTTTATTTAGTATTTGTAGTGTAAATCCTTAGTCAAATTTTGGTAACTTTTAGTACCTGTACTGTACCTATTGCCCCTCTTCCTCCATTAAAAAAAATTGACCCCTCGTGCTTCCCCTCCATTTTTTAATTGTCCCCTCCAATAAACCCCCGGAGCCATATGTGGGCAGCCCCCGGATTTAGGGGGGTGGGTATACCTGATTTCCAAAATTTGGGGGGGGGGTGTCCCAAACAAAATTTTTTGGAGTATACCTGAAATAGTAAACACCCCATTTTTAGCGTTTTTAGTACTGGGACTCTCCAAATTTTAGGGGAGATGTCTAGGGTACCCCCAAATTTTAAAGGGGGGTGTTGTTCATGGTTCCCCTAAATTTCAGCTATAATCAGGATTAGGGGGAAAGGGTTTCACCCTTCTGCCCACCTATGCCACCATGCCCATGTAAGCCCTCCTCCGAAATCCTGGGCACGCCACCATACATGGGCAAGTTGGTCCGGAGTGGGGGGAGGTTAAGCCCCAAGGGGGGATGAGAGGGCCCATATGGTTTTTTTTCTGGAGTGCATTTTACCCATATCTTTTTTCGATTTTGAAAAGGAAAAATGGTTAAAAACACTAATTTTAGGTCAAAGAAGCCCCTTTTTCATTTTGAGCTTTTTTTTGTTTTTTTTCTTTATTCTTAGTTTCATTTTTGACCTCAAAACTTAAGTTTGGAGGCAGTTAGAAGTCATTTTAAAGACATTTTTTTTCTTCATTCTTCCTAAATTGGGGGGGGGCTAACTTTCCTCCCCCCCCCCACTTCTGAGTGGGGGGGGTTAAACCCCACTTCTCAAATTTAGGGGGGGGGGTTATCCCCCCCCCAACCCCCACCCCCCGTGCCCATGTATCACCCACTGGACACACTTATTGAAATTCTGGTGGTAGGATTCCCATACGCATCCCAAAATTCCATTTTACCGAACCTGAAGTAAAATACACTTATAAAACATCTTTATACCCTAAATCGGACCGGTAGACTTTATTTTTGTGGTTATTTTTAAGATTTGAGCTTTTCATTAAGAGTTATAAGCCCATTTACACCCAAAAAATGACCTTTTTTGGAATGTATAATGTATGTTATTAAGGAAATTTTGGCATTCTTCAAGTATAACCCATTTTATTTCATGGACTACTTAAGTATAGACGAACTAACAGTTTGAGTCCCTTATTTTTCAAGTACAATTAATTAAAATAAAATAGTTTTTTGATAAATCTTAAGAAAAACACGTAAACTTAAAAATTTTGTCATTATAAAACTCATGAGTACCCTAAATCGTGGAGTGTAGACCTTAGTTTCCCTAAGCAGCCTAAGCAAAACCTTAAAATCAAACAAAACATTAAATTTAGCTTGATTTTAAGGTTTTGCTTAGGTTGCTTAGGGAAACTAAGGTCTACAGTCCACGATTAGGTCTTTTATAAGTACTCTCACGATAAGTTACATGAAAAATAAGGGATTTAAACTGTTAGTTTGTCTATACTTAAGTAGTCCATGAAATAAAATGAGTTATACTTGAAGAATGCCGGAAATTTTTTTATTAAGCCTTCAATCAAACTAATATTATTTTTTTGTATTACCAAGTGTCTGGCAGTTATAAATATACTTTTATTTTTTTGATGGTAGCCACCAACTTTTTATAACAACAGCTTAAATACCCACCAAAGTTTAGTTCTGAAAAAATTCGCATTCATGAAAAACAACTTCGCTTTATAAACATCAATTAATTACATTTCAATTTTTTTGTTTTTTAGGTTTTGCTTGGGTTTTGGAATAATAAATCGGAAAAAAAATTGAGTTTAAATCTGCGTTTAAAGTCAAATCAATTCTGTTGTCCATGTTTTTGATGGTCCATATCACTTTTAACTTTTTAGTTTTTTCTACATTTTTTAAGTTCTTTAGACTTCCACCATTGCTAAAACATTGTTTTTAATTAATTTTGTTTGTTTACAATTTTTTTTATTAACATCATAAATTGCATATGCCAAAAATAACCACAAAAACAAAGTCTGCGTGTCTGATTTAGTGTACTAAGATGTTTTAAAAGTGTATTTTACTTTGAGATCGGTCAAATTGAATTTTGGGACGTGCATGAGAATCGTACCTGAAATCCTTACGTTTGGCTAATTTTTTTGCCTTTAAAACTTAAATTTCGCCATAAAACAAAAAAAAACTTATATATCCCAATCACCTCTTCCATAGGTGGGCAGCCTCCCGGATTTTTTGGGGGGTATACCCGACCCCCAAAAATTTTTTTTGGAGGGGTGTCCCAAAAATTTTTTGGGGGTATACTTCAAATACCCCATTTTTAGCATTTTTAGTACTGGAACCCCCCAAAATTTAGGCGGGGTGTCCGGGGTACCCCCAAATTTTAGGGGGGAGGGTGTTGGCTATAATCGCGATTTTTAGGGGAGTATAACCCTCCAACCCCCCCCCCCCTGCCCACCTATGTCCTCTTCTCCTCTATTAAGTTATTTTATTATCATCTTAGAATTTAATAATGTTTGTTATAACGTTCTAGGCATCTAAAACCAAAATCAAAGTTTTGTAAACAGTGAGAGAGCCATGTGTAGTGGAGTAGCTGTAAACTATAAAATTGACATGGTAAACACTTGAACGCATCTGTGTTATTTTTGGTTTATTTAATGACAACTCATAACTTTGTTAAAAAGCTGCTGTCAATGGGAAAATCATGGTCACACCTACGAAGAAACATAATAAATATAAATGTTGAAAATCGAGCTATAAAATATGTAGAAAAAGCAGACAAAACGCAAAAAACTACAGTATCTCCAAGACATCCTTCGGAAAAAAGCTATATTAACCAAAGTTTACAAAACGAAGAACTAAAACAGGTAAATTGCCACCAAACATGAGCATAGGGTAGGGTGAGAAAAAATCTGGGACCCTGCCCCCCAAAATTTTTTAATTTTGACACCCTCTAGCTCTGCCTCTCCTCTGGATTTCTAACTGGTCTACCCCCGGTGGACTCCGCCTTAAAATCTAGGGGGTTGGGGGGGGTACAGACACAGATGAACAGGGGTAAGGTTGGGGTCCACCCCCTAGCTTCGAAATTTTGCACCCCCCTTCTCCCCCTCCCCCTCAGAAAAAATCCAAAGGAGCGGGGCCCTCCCTCCCCCCAAATTCTCGAATTTTTTACCCCTGACCCCTCTCTAGATTTTAAAATCTGACCCCCCACCTTCCCTCTTGAGAAAATTTTAAGTACTTTTTTATACTGAATTTTCTTCCAAAAACGTTAGTTTTTAACACAAATTCATGTTTTTACACCCTTTTTATACCAGAATGTCGCTTTTTATTCAATAAAATATAGTAGGTA
This sequence comes from Microlaimidae sp. YZB2_3, assembly GCA_030248175.1. NCBI lineage: Eukaryota > Metazoa > Nematoda > Chromadorea > Desmodorida > Microlaimidae > Microlaimidae sp. YZB2_3. The sequence continues at coordinate 7,123 of JASAMX010007715.1, read as the reverse complement.
TTAACTTATAAAAAACTATTATTAAACCTTTAATGGTTTAAAAGTATGTTGCTTCGGACATTGGACCCCACCTGACGAAATTTTGGCCCCTCTGTCTCTGTCCTCCAAAAACATCTTTGGGTCCTGATCTTTTAAATTAATTATAATGCTCTTTTTCATTTTTAAGTGGGGAGAAATAAAACGGGGGGAACCGGGTAGAGCAGTGGCGTGCCCAGAATTTCATTTGGTGGGGGCGGTCTGGGGGGTAAATACTACCCCTGAAGGGGGGTCTGGGATCGGCAGCCCCCCAGTAATGGGGGGTCTGGGGGACGGCAGCCCCCCAGTAATGGAGGGTCTGGGGGGCGAGAGCCCCCCAGCGGGGTCAAGGGGCAGAGCCCCTTGTCAGGGGGGTCCGGGGGGCAGAATGCCCCCCGGGGGAGAAAATTTTTAATTTAAGGCGCTAAAATACACTAGAAATTTTAATTCCAGATGATAATTAAAACAAAATTTAAGGTTTTTTTTATTCCTATCCATTTAAAACATGTGTTTAAAACGTTAATAAAAGGTTAATAGTGTTTATAGTAGTTTTATTTAACATTTATGCCTTAACTATTGAGCGGCAAAATCGATTTGAAATTGAAAAACTGAGATAAATTGTCAATTTAAACTACCCGCGAAGCGGGGAAAATTTGGTTTTTTGACTATTAATATGCTTTTGGAAGGCACCAGGAAAGTTTCTGTATTAATATTTAAGAAAAAAAAATTTCTCTCCCAAAATTCAAAAAACGTAAGGGTCCCCCCTTACGAAAAAATCCGGCTTCGCCGGATTTCGGGGGGGGGGGGGGGCCGCCCCCCCCCCCCCCCCCCCCCCCTGGGCACGCCACTGGGGTAGAGGGCACAGCCCATAATAAAGCGGAAGAGGGAAGGGCATTTCCAGACCGTACACAGGTCTGAAAATAAAGTGTTGTTGTTGTTGCATTACCTGAAACTATACATGGGCAAATCGGTCCGGAGTGGGGGATTAAACCCAAATTAGGGGGGTTAAAAGTCTTTTTTTTTCATTTTTGAGCGTTTTATTGCTTAAAACATTCATTTTTCATTTTTCCAAAATTGGGGGGGGGTTAATCTTTTCTCCCCCCCCACTTCTCAAGGGAGGGTTAAACCTCTCTTCTTAGAATTTAAGGGGGAGTTAACCCTCCCCCAACCCCCCGTGCCCATGTATGCCTAAAACTTATCTCCCCTATGTAGATTATACAAAGGGTAGGCGCTAAGCTAAGACAAGCCAGGAGGGGCGAAAAAATTTCACCCCCATGTCTGAGACTCTTCGTTCAACATTGATAATGAAGTTGGCAACCTTTACCACTAGAGTGTTCACTGCGCGCAGCGTTCACCCATTCTGAGGTCTCAGCTTAAGGATTTTAAGTCGTCACTTGGTTTTGATCTTACATTTGATTTAACGTCGTACTTGAGCAGCATAGGTGTTCCTGCAAGGCCAGTGATATAGACTCCACACATTGAGGAGCTGCATTTATCCACTAGTTTGCTAGATGGAAAACTGCCATGCGTATCCGACGTACAACAACAATCACTCTAGCCATGCCAAGCTGGTCTCATTTCTATAAAAGAAAAGATCCAGCAACCAGGTCCAAATGGTTAGTACCCGTAGGCTTGTTGGGTGACATAGGTGAGAAAGGGGGGCAGGGTTGGGTCGTGCCCAGGGGGGGGCGGGCGCCCGTCCCCCCCCCCCCCCAAAACCGGCGAAGCCGGATTTTTTCGTAAGGGGGGGCCATTACGTTTTTTGAATTTTGGGAGAGAAAATTTTTTTTCTTAAATATTAATACAGAAACTTTCCTGATGCCTTCCAAAAGCATATTAATAGTCAAAAAACCAAATTTTCCCCGCTTCGCGGGTAGTTTAAATTGACAATTTATCTCAATTTTTCCATTTCAATCGATTTTGCCGCTCAATAGTTAAGGCATACATGTTAAATAAAACTACTATAAAAACTATGAACCTTTTATTAACGTTTTAAACACATGTTTTAAATGGATAGGAATAAAAAAAACTTAAATTTTGTTTTAATTATCATCTGAAATTAAAATTTCTAGTGTATTTTAGCGCCTTGAATTAAAAATTTTCTCTCCCGGGGGGCATTCTGCCTCCCCTATCCCCCTGACAAAGGGCTCTGCCCCTTGACCCCGCTGGGAGGCTCTCGCCTCCCAGACCCCCATATCTGTGGGCTGCCGCCCCCCAGACCCCCTTGAGGGTAAGTATTTACCCCCAGGCCACCCCCTCCCGAAATGAAATCCTGGGCACGCCACTGGGGTCCACCTGTCCCTAGCCTCGAAATTTTAGGACCCCCACCTTAGACGAAAATCTAGGGGGGGGGGCCCTTCCCTCAAATTTCCGAATTTTTTTACCCCTGACCCCCCTCTAGATTTTGAAATCTGACCCCCCCTCCCCCCTCCGAAAAATTTTTGGTACCTTTTTTATACTAAATTTTCTTCCAAAAACGTGATTTGTCATCACATATTCATGCTTTTACACCCTTTTTATACATGAATATGGCTTTTTATTCAATAAAATGTAGTATTATCCTATAAAAAGAACTATTATTAGAGTTATTATGGTTTAAAACTGTTTTGCTTTGGACACCGGACCCCACCTAACCCCCCTCTAGATTTCAAAATTTCGCACCCCGGGTCGACACCCCCTAAAAAGCTAGGGGGGTCCAGACCCCCCTCCTAGAATTCATAATTCGATTTACCCCGGGTAACCACCCCCTCTAGCTTCCCCTACCGTGCTCACCTATGTTGGGTGCTGCCTGAAGGTCAGTACGGTCGTGGTGGCTCAATGGCACCTGAAAACAGGTAAGTTCTTGAATGAATATAAAAGCTCTATTTTTCCCTAAATGTGTTTTTAACAATGAAATATGGCCAAAAATTATACTTGGAAACTGACTAGGAAAAAGATTGTCGGGCTTTGCTATGGAAATAGGTGGACAAGTTGTACCAGGTTTCGGGCTTTAGGAAGAGGGGCCCCTTGGATTCGTTCTAGGTAGAGAGAGGGTCTAAGATTTCAGTGTTTTTTTGGGGGGGACAGAGGGGTCCACCCCCTAGAAAGAATCCAGGCCCCTAGCGAGGCTGACCCCTCTTTCCCCCCCCCTCCCAACCAATTTGGAAGTATATTTTTTTACTGTCAATAACACGGTTTGTTAGTGGCCTAAATAGGCGGTTTTAGTACATAAAATTCAATATTAGACCTAAAAACACTTAAATTATTGAGTTAAAAAATTTTGCTAAAAAATTGGACCCCCCTGAGTCCCTGACCCCCCCCTAAATTTGAAATTTCACACCCGGGTCGATCCCCCTAAAAAGCCAGGGGGGTCCGGACATCCCCTGCCCTGGACCCCCTTAAAAATTTTGGCCTTCCAATCGGGGGGCATACATGGGCACGGGGGGGCTGGGGGTTTTAACCCCCTCCCCCACTCAGAAGTGGGGGGGGGGGAGAAAAAGTTAACTCCCCCAATTTTGGAAAAATGAAAAAAAATGTCTTTAAAATGACTTCTAACTGCCTCCAAACTTAAGTTTTGAGGTCAAAATGAATGTTTTAAGCAATAAAAAGCTCAAAAATGCAATAAAAAGGGCTTTTTGACCTAAAATTAGTGTTTTTTACCTATTTTTCCTTCAAAATCGAAAAACGATATGGGTAAAATGCACTCCAGAAAAAACGATATGGGTATTTTACGTTTCTCGGATTTTAACCCCCCCTAATTTGGGGTTTAACCCCCCCCCCCACTCCGGACCAACTTGCCCATGTATGATCGGGGGTGGACCCCCCCCCCCTTAGCGAACCCGACCAAAAACACCTATGTGTGGGGGTGGACGTGGACAGAAACCCCTTGGACCAGGAACGTACACAGAGATAAGGGACCCCTACTTCTACCCATGGGCTTAGCTAAGAATTCGGAAAGGAGAGGTCTGACCCTGAACAAAATTTCGGAAGGGGGGGGGCTCCAGGGGGATCCAAACCTAAATGTTATAAAAGGGCTAAAAAATTTTTTCGCGCTTCGCGCGCAATGCTTGTTGACTTGTTTATGCCACGTGCCTCATTATTTTCCTATTATTCAATAAAGAATTTGATACAAACAATTTCATACTTTCAATTTTTTAATTTAAAAAACATTATCAACTTTAAAATGAGTACAATGAATTACAGCTGAGCAATGCAAAGTGTGAGAAAAAAAATTTAAAATTACTTCTCCTTAAATTTTTAATCTTACTATAACAATCTAAGGGGGGTCCAGCATGGTCGTATCAAGATTACAAAACAAAGTAACACAAATCCCATTGACCTCCAAAAATGTTAAAATAGCTTTCATTATCAATCAACCGAAACCCTACACTAACATAGCAGCAGTAGTGTAGTGTTAATCAACGTGTTTTTGGCGGTAAACTTGGTTTAGTCACCCATAGCCGTCCAATTTGACGATAAAAACAACAATAAAAACAGTCCTAAAAATGCCGAGAACAACTTAGAACATTTTGAAGGTTTGAATGAGCCTGAAATCGCTTATTTAAGTGGAGATTTCTGCGCTCTATATGGTCGGAGCACCAGAGCATGGTGTTAGAGGGTAGAAAAAAACCCCGCTAGTTTTAATATTATTGGTAAAAATAAAGTTTAACAATTAAAGGCTGTTTTAGTAAGTATATTTAAACTGAAAAACATCGATGTTTTTAATTTTTTCAATTTTTACTTCAAAATATACAAAAAATAGTAAAAAAAAATTGTTAAGCGCTAAAAAAACGCCCCAGAAAACCTATAAAACTGTTTAAAATCACAAAAAGATTTTAATAGAAAATTCCTTGGTTTTTTGAAAATCCGTTTTTAGTTTACTTACGCGACGTTTTTCCTGCTTTTTTAAACTTTTGAAAAAGCCCCACCCCTTATTTTTGTGTACTAAGGGCCGCTTTCCGTCCAAAATGAAACTGTGGGTACGTTCATGGGCATAGCCATGATTTTGGAAAGGGGGGGTCCAACCCTGATCAAAATTTCGGAAAGGGGGGTTCCAGGGCGGTCCAAACATGCATGGGCACGGGGGGGGGGTTGGGGGGTTAACGGTTAACCCCCCAAATTCTAAGAAGGGGGTTTAACCTCCCCTCACTCAAAAATCGGAGGGGAAGGTTACCCCCATACATGGGTACGGGGAGGTTGGGGGGTCAACCTCCAAAATTCTGAGAAGGGGTTTAACCCCCCCCCCACTCAGAAGTGGGGGAGAGAAAAAAAGTTAACCCCCCAATTTTTGAAAAATAAAGAAAAAATGTCTTTAAAATGACTTCTAACTGCTTTCAAACTTAAGTTTAAAGGTCAAAATGAATGTTTTAAGCAATAAAAAGCTCAAAAATGCAATAAAAAGGGCTTTTTGACCCCCACTTCGGACCAACTTGCGCATGTATGATGATGTATGGTTTTAGAGACCCCCAAATTTTTATCCTTGGCAACCCAAAAAGGAGGGGGGATCCATACATGGGCAAGTTGGTCCGGACTAGGGGGGAGGAGTTAAACGCCGATTTTTTGGGGTTTAACCCCAAAAAAATTTGGAGTTAAACCAAATTGTGGAGATTAAAATCTGAAAAAAGCAAAATGCTCATATCGTTTTTTTCTGGAGTGCATTTTACCCATATCGTTTTTCGATCTTAAAAATATCTAAAAAATGTTAAATTTGAGTAAATTAAATTGCCCTTTTCATTGCTTTTTAAGCTTTTTAATTTTGAAATTACATTTATTTTGAGCTTCAAAGGCTTATTTTGGAATTACTTATCCTAACCTCCAATTTTTAAGACATTTTTACTTCAATATAACAATCTAATAGGGGGGATGGGGGGTCTTAGCGTGGTCGTTAACCTTTTCTCTCCTCCTCCCCCACTTCTGAGTGGGGAAGGGGGGTTAAATGTTAAACCCCCCTTCGCAGAATTTGGGGGGTTTAACCCCCTACCTAACCCCTCCCCCCGTGCCCATGTATGCGGGGATATACATATAACCCCAAATTTTTTCCTTTGCCGACCCCAACGGGGGGTCTAGAATAGAATCCCTTGGCCTCTGCCCCCCTGACTACGCCCATGGGGACGTTTATGTTCGTGTTTAGGTTAGAATTTTGGAATCTGAGGCAGCCACTTCACTTCCTCTACCCCAAACAGACTTGATAGTTTTTTTATATATATAAATAATAGTTACAGATCTGAAGCAGGGCCTCACCCTTCTGGGTTTTAACGGAGTGGCATCTCCAAAATGGAGGAGCATCATGCACGGGAGGGGGCGAATTTATTTTAAGAATGGAAAAAAAAACTAGAGGCACGTGGGAGACAAAAAAAGAAAAAGAAAAAAAGCCGAGAGGCACAAAAAAAACCAAATTAAATTGAAAAAAAATGTCATGTCTGAAAAGCTTAAATTGCGTTGAATCTGGTTAAAATTGCAAGAGTTCTGCCATTATAGATCAAAAATAACGCTATATTTTTAATTTTTTTCTTCATTTACGTGCAGGGAGAATTAAACGAGGGGCACAGCCAATAATAAAGCGGAGTCATTTTCAGACAGTGCTTAGGTCTGTATTTAACAAAAGAAAAATTTTCAGATGCTGGAAACGAAAATCGTGCAGTTGGACGAAAACCTCCGCCGAATTAGTGTGCGGTCCAGCTCTCCACCGCCCGCGGCCACGGATCCGGAGCGAAGACCCGCGGCACTCCCCACTAAGGAAGGGGAGTACCGTTCTCACCTAAACAAACGGTAGATACAGTGTTACCAGCCCACGTGAGCATGCCTCCGGGATTTATTTTTGCAGGTTCTCCCAAATACAGTGTAATGATTTTTCAAGGAAAGGAAACCATATTTTAGAGAGTTTTTACAAAATTTGGTATGTAAGTTGAAAAATTATGCTGTTTTGCTGTAAGAAAAGATATGCGCAAAAATACCTATTTGAGTTAGTCTAAAATCCCCAGATCGTTTTTTTTTGTTTCTTTTTTCTTAAGAATAGGCCGGTAGTAGGTGATGTCGGTACCATGGAAACCGGTTACCGGTTTTTACGGTATATAATCGGTTTCTATTTCGAAAGTTTTATGGGTTAACTATAATCAAGATTTTTTTGAAA
>JASAMX010007714.1:0-11808 GCA_030248175.1 Microlaimidae sp. YZB2_3 | reverse complement strand
GCCAGCGTAGAATTTTCGGTAATTTTGATTTATTCCTTGATTTGTGGTATGTAACACCAAACTGTTTTTGAATAATTGTGCGATGGTATTTCAGGAAGTGCTTTGTTCATATTTTTGGAATATTTTGTTGTTATCTCAAGCTCAACTTCATTATTTTGTGTCATTTGTGGACTTTGAACAACCAACCAACGGGCTTGATGCCTAGGACCGGTCGTTGATCAAAATTAATTTTTTTTTCAGGCTCTCCGCCTCGATTTTCCGAATTGACATTTGATTTGGGATAATTTTGTTTTCTGGCAATTTATGTAATTTGGTGAAAACCGAAATTATTTTGAGTTTGCCATTTTTTGTTATACCGTGGCCTTTGTTGACTATTTGCAATCTATTGACGTCTCGTTCTGCTCCTAGCGGGAGGGGTTCCAGAAATCTCGTGGTTGTTCTTGAACAGTAAGAGCAACATTTTTAGAATTATTTTCCAAATTTTTGGGCAAAAATTTCCTATTTAAGGGGTCCAAACTGAGCTTTGGGAACTTGGAGTTGGAGCCAAAAAATAGAGAACGGAGTCATAGGGAACTCTTGCAGTGTAAGCAGGAACTTGGTGCCAAGTAAAAATCGCTAAAAAAACGTGTTCCTAAGTCTAGCTAAGCCGATACTAACCCCAAACCATTTTTCTTAAAGGCTCCAAACTTCCTATTTAAATCTCGGCGGTCTCCACTTCCCAAAAATTTCCAATGGCTCCAAATTCCCTGCTTGTGGCTCTGAAATATCTAGTACCAAATTTCTAAACTTATTTCGGATTGTACGGCTCACCTAACTTTTGCCTAGGCTCAGCCTTATTAGCACCGCCCGTTTGGTAATATTAAAAATTTTTGTCTGTGGCTTAAAACTATTGGAATTATTTTCCGAATAATTCACAGAATCATCAACTATGTCGGAAGTTTGTTTTGAGACCCGTAATCGATTTTTCCACTTAAGAGCCATTGATTGATTGCTTCAATTTTTGAGCCATTTTAACTGTATCTTTATAAAAAATGGTAAAAGGTTTGAAAAACAAAAGGGCTAATTTAAGCTTACTTTGGGCTTGAATCGAAAATTCAGTGCGACTGATAGTTTCCACTAGGAAGGCTAAATTAATCATTTTGTCTCACGGGGCGGGAAAGTTAATTTTTTTAGTCAGATGACTACAGTGATAAAATTCACTTGACTAGCGGGGTAACAGATGAAGGTGAAAACTTTAAGATCCGGTTCAGGCTCCGCATCTTGCGTGAAAGTGAACAACTATCACGAATGTTTAGGCTGCGACACGCTTGGCGAGACCAGCGCGGAGATAAATAAACGCAGCGATACACCGGCGAGAACTGGTAAAGAAATATATATTTTTTCATAAAACTATCATCTCGCTCACATTCTTTAACTTTTGTTAAAAATAAAATTTTTAATTGCATGCTTCAACCTTTAGTGAGTACTGTTTAACATTGTAAAAGCTCCGACTATCATGGATCTTAAAAGGAGTTGTAGTCAGAATTAGGAGCGAAATATTTTTTGACATTACCAAAATTTAGCTTACAGATAATATTTATTATTATTTAAACAATGTTATTATTTAATTTAATATTTATTTATATATAACTATTCATTTATTCTAGCTTCTTTAGATATTATGGGAAGAAAAAATTTTTATATACGCGTGTTTAGTTAACCCATAGGTGTTTAGCAGTTTATGGTTTTCCTTTTCCCTTCAAAAATTTGTGGTTTTTCACCCTCCACTACGTTTTCTATTAAACTAGGTAAAAACTTTCTGACTCAAATAGGTTGAAATTTATTTACTAACCTGTTTTAAATTCCTTGGTAGGTTGGTCTCGCTTCCTAGGGGCTCGTACAATCATAATCAGCCGAATGGGGAGCCACATCGGCCCATTTTTCTCGTCCCACCAGTGTGTACAGTTTTTTAACCGGATAACCACCCTTTTCTGGCGGGTACAAACCTCCAATAACAGGGTGGTTCTGCAGATTTGAAAAAATCTGTACAGCAGCTCGTTGGGGACAACAAGAAAAATGGGCCGATGTGGCTCCCATTTACCTTGAAGGATCTGCCATTCGTGAGTATAGATCTCTATTACAGGAGCACCAAGCCCTAGGAACAAGACCAACCTACCAAGAAATTTAAAACAGGTTAGTAAATAGATTTCAACCTATTGAGTCAGAAAGTTTTTATTCATTAATAGAAAACGTAGTGGAAAGGTGAAAACAAAAACCACAAATTTTTTGAAGGGAAAAGGAAAACCATAAACTGCTAAACACATATAAAGTTAACTAAACACGCGTATATAAAATTTTTTCTTACCATAATCTGTATGCAACCTGTAAAGAAGCTAGAATAAATGAATAGTTATATAAATAAAAATATTAAGAATTAAATAATAACATTGTTTAAAATAATAATAAATATTATCTGTAAGCTAAATTTTGGTAATGTCAAAAAATATGTTTCGCTCCTAATTCTAGACATATTTTCCGACTCCTTTTAAGATCCATGATAGTCGGAGCTTTTCAATAGAATCCATCACTTCACTTAAAGGTTGAAGCATGCAATTAAAAATTTTTTCCTTTTTAACAAAAGTTAAAGAATGCTAAGAATGATAAGCTTTATCGAAAAATTGTATTATTTTTCTTACCATATTCTCCGCCGTATTATCGCTGCGTTTTCTTTTCTCTCCACGCTGGTCTTCGCCAGACCCATCTTCAGCCTGACGTTCATCTGATCGTTGTTCACTTTCACGCGCAGCCGGAAAATCAGGACTTGTTGGAGGTGCGGATCTTGAACGGCCGGAACCACCTTCATCTGTTACCCCGCTAGTCAAGTGAAGTAGTTTATCAGCTGTAGGCGTCCGCTGTGTAATTGGAGAAATTTAAGACTTTACGCCCCGCGTAAACAGATGAACTCTGATTTAGCCTTCCTAGTGGAAAGAGCTCATCCAGTCAGCACTGAATTTTCGATTCAAGCCCAAAGTAAGCTTAAATTAGGCCTTTTTGTTTCAAACCTTTTACCATTTTATAAAGAAAAGGTAATAGCCAGAGAACCAAAGAATTTTGAAGAAGCAGTTAAAATGGCTCAAAAAATTGAAGCAATCAATCAATGGCTCTTAAGTGGAGAATACAATCCCACAAAGCGCAAACTACGGGTCTCAAAACAAACTTCCAACAGGTAATTTAAATAATTCTGTGAATTATTCGGAAAATAATTCCAATAGTTTTAAGCCACAACAAAATGAGGCCACGGTAATGTACCAGCAAACGGGCGATTACTTTAATAAGGCTGGGTACAGGCAAAAAGTTAAAGCTAGTGAGCCATACAATCAAAATAAGTTTAGAAATTTGGTACTGGGTCTTTAGAGCCACAAGCAGGGAACTTGGAGCCATTGAAAATTTTTGGGAACTTGGAGCCGCGAGCAATGGGAACTTGGAGCCTTTAAGAAAAAAATGGTTTGGGGTTATATTTAGGCTTCGCTTAGACTTAGGAACACGTTTTAGCGATTTTTACTTTTGGCACCAAGTTCCCTGCTTACGGCTCCAAGTTCCCCACTTATGACTCCAAGTTCTCTATTTTTGGCTCCAAGTGCCAGTTCCAAGTTCCCAAGGCTCCATCGACCCTAAATCAGAAATTTTTCCCCTAAGAAAAAATTTGAATATAAAAATTTTTCTAAATCTTGCTCTTACTGTTTCAAGAACAACCACGAGATTTCTGAATGCCGCGAAATGAGAGCAGAACAACGTCAATAATTTCGACGAGTTGCAAATAGTCAACAAAGGCCACGGTATAACAAAAAATGGCAAACTCAAAATAATTTCGGTTTTAATCCAAATTACCGTGAGAATTCCAGAAAACAAAATTATCCCAATCAAATGCAAGAAAACAATTGGGGAAAACAAAATCAAGGTCAGCAACTAAACTGGAGAAAAACTAATTTTGATCAACAACAAACGCTAGCACTTCAAGCTACAGACAAACCGTTTGGTCAACAGTTGGTTGTTCAAAGTCCACAAATGACACAAAATAATGAAGTTGAGCTAATTGACAACAAAATAACACTTTTGATTTCAAAAATATGAACAAAGCACTTCCTGAAATACCATCGCGACTATCTGAAAACACTTTTGGTGTTACATACCACAAATCAAGGAATAAATCAAAATTACCGAAAATTTACGCCGTTATTATTAATATTAATTTTCCGTTATTATTATTTTTCCATAGATTAAGGGACTATCCCCTGGAGATTTGATAGCTCACATCAAACATTTATACTCAAGATTAAGGGGCGAAGAAACAGAACAATAAACAAAAATGAAACAGAACAATAAACAAAACTATTTTATTTGCATCACTGAAGAAAACAACAACTTTTTTTATTTTGAAAAATTGTGATTGATATCAAAATTATAAATTTGAAAAATTATAATGTAATTGTTATAAAAAATTATAAACTTAATTGAATTATTATAATGTAATTATTATAAGTAATTAATTAATTTTTTTGTTGTTTTGTGTTTTTGTTTCTAAGGGAAATTAATGTAATGATGTAGCAGGGTGTGTAATAGGTCTATAGTTTAAGGTATTCATGATTAGGATGTGAATTTTTAATAGTCTGGAATGAAATGGTTGTAATATGTTGGTGGTTGGTATAATGAACTTATTTGCTATATAAAAAAATAATATTGGGAACTTATCAAACAACATACAAACTACACACTTTTTTTCGCTAAGTACGTGCATTGAGAACTCTTTTGCATAAAAAAACAATCAAATAATAAAACATTCTTGAACAAACGACTTCACACTTCATTATACATACAATTAAAAACATATTTTTTGTTTAACAAAATATAAAACATAATTCTATGCAAAATAAATAAAAAAGAGGGTTTTGGAGTTATATTTTGGCTTTTAGCTTTCCTGACTAATATTCAGGATTATGTATCCCAACATCGGTTAATGAGTTTTTGTCAACTTGGATTTTGAAGCAACGCTATTCTTTGTTGGGTTTCGTTTTTTAATAATAGAAAAAAGCATTTTAAACCGTATTTAACAATAGTTTTGACTAAAAATTCGTTTTGGTGCATTATGCATTGTGCGTAAGTGTGAACAGGTACTATAATGCATCGTGCATTGTGCATTATGCATTGTGCGTAAGTGTGAACAGGTACTATAATGCATTGTGCATTATGCATCGTTCATTGTGCATTGTGCATAAGTGTGAACAGGTACTATAATGCATCGTGCATTATGCATTGTGCATTGTGTATTGTGCGTAAGTGTGAACAGGTACTATAATGCATCGTGCATTATGCATCGTGCATTGTGCGTAAGTGTGAACAGGTACTATAATGCATCGTGCATTATGCATTGTGCATTGTGCGTAAGTGTGAACAGGTACTATAATGCATCGTGCATTGTGCATTATGCATTGTGCATTGTGCGTAAGTGTGAACAGGTACTATAATGCATTGTGCATTATGCATCGTGCATTGTGCATTGTGCGTAAGTGTGAACAGGTACTATAATGCATCGTGCATTATGCATCGTGCAGTGTGCATTGTGCATAAGTGTGAACAGGTACTATAATTCATTGTGCATTATGCATAGTGCATTATGCATTGTGCGTAAGTGTGAACAGGTACTATAATGCATCGTGCATTGTGCATTATGCATCGTGCATTGTGCATTGTGCGTAAGTGTGAACGGGCTTTAAAAGTAAAAATGACACCTATTTTTTTAAGTAAAAGTAAGAGTAAAAGTATAAGAAAAGTAATTTTGAAAAAGGATCAAAACACCAATTTTTGGAGCACCACAGCTTTTTGCTAATTTTGCTAACCGAAGCGTTTTTTGCTAATTTTATGTAAAAATTTTCATTTTAAGAAGTGTTTTGGTGTAAATAAGTGATGTTTAGCAATTTAACGGGTTATAAAACTTTTTTCTGCCACTCATTTTACAAAAAGCCCATAGGGAATCTACTCGTTAAAATTACTTAAATTGTACTTAAACTAATTAAAGTATTTGCTCTTTGTTGGGTTTCGTTTTTTAATAATAGAAAAAAGCATTTTAAACCGTATTTAACAATAGTTTTGGCTAAAAATTCGTTTTGGTGCATTATGCATTGTGCGTAAGTGTGAACAGGTACTATAATGCATCGTGCATTGTGCATTATGCATTGTGCATTGTGCGTAAGTGTGAACAGGTACTACAATGCATCGTGCATTGTGCATTATGCATCGTTCATTGTGCATTGTGCGTAAGTGTGAACAGGTACTATAATGCATCGTGCATTATGCATTGTGCATTGTGTATTGTGCGTAAGTGTGAACAGGTACTATAATGCATCGTGCATTGTGCATTATGCATCGTGCATTGTGCGTAAGTGTGAACAGGTACTATAATGCATCGTGCATTATGCATTGTGCATTGTGTATTGTTCGTAAGTGTGAACAGGTACTATAATGCATCGTGCATTGTGCATTATGCATCGTGCATTGTGCGTAAGTGTGAACAGGTACTATAATGCATCGTGCATTGTGCATTGTGCGTAAGTGTGAACAGGTACTATAATGCATCGTGCATTGTGCATTATGCATCGTGCAGTGTGCATTGTGCATAAGTGTGAACAGGTACTATAATGCATTGTGCATTATGCATCGTGCATTATGCATTGTGCGTAAGTGTGAACAGGTACTATAATGCATCGTGCATTGTGCATTATGCATCGTGCATTGTGCATTGTGTGTAAGTGCGAACGGGCTTTAAAAGTAAAAGTGACACCTATTTTTTTAAGTAAAAGTAAGAGTAAAAGTATAAGAAAAGTAATTTTGAAAAAGGATCAAAACACCAATTTTTGGAGCACCACAGCTTTTTGCTAATTTTGCTAACCGAAGCGTTTTTTGCTAATTTTATGTAAAAATTTTCATTTTAAGAAGTGTTTTGGTGTAAATAAGTGATGTTTAGCAATTTAACGGGTTATAAAACTTTTTTCTGCCACTCATTTTACAAAAAGCCCATAGGGAATCTACTCGTTAAAATTATTTAAATTGTACTTAAACTAATTAAAGTATTTGCTGGAAAAAATCCGAGTAAGAATAAAAGTAAAAGTAATTGAAATTTAAAATTCGAATAAAAGTAAAAGTAAGTAAGCCAAACAAAATCCGTTACTTTTATTAGTTTAAGTAAAAAAAGTAACTTTTTACAACACTAATCTTCCCAGCGTTATGACTTATGGAATTAGTTTTAGCCAATTACCACTTAGGAAAAAAATTGAAATCTCTCATTCATTGGAAATCAATTTTTTCTCAAGCGCTTATTGGCTGAAACAGCTCCTGCCACAACCATTCCCACTGAGCAAAATATATAGTATGGCATTTCGCGATCACGAATACTATGGCATTTTAAGTGTCGTTAAAATCCTGACGTGTTTGCAAAAAATAAATAATAAAACAATATGAACCGTATAGATCTTAATAACATTGTGTTAATATTTTTATGTTCTAAAATTTGTTTAGCTACATACATACATAATATATTGTTTTAAAACTTACTTATACAAATAATAACATTACTGTCCTTTATAGCATCATAGGATTGGTTACTGGATAAGACATTTTGCTGTAAATTACAAAACTTTTATAAACTAAGCTTTTAAAATGTGGAATAAAATTTGTTTAATACAGTTATTTTTTAAATTTTTTTCACTTTTACGTTATTCATTTGAAATTTGACCTTAATAAATCAAAAAAGAAATAATTTGTACACATGCAACTTTGTATCAATTTGACTTTATGTTTTGGTAATTTAAAATGGTATTTGAGACGAGGTTTTTTTTGGTCAAAATTCCGTAAATAGAATAGACCCTAGATTACGATAACCAATGAAAACAAATTCATTAACCGTCAATATGTCTAATTCCAAAATCCATTACGTATGAGTTGAATTTAACTGATTTTAAAATTTTGTAGCAAATTTGTTTTTATTGTTTATTGTAAATTTCCCCTCTCGTATTTATTATTCACAAAGTTCGAATTTTGAGCATCCCACTTGGATCTTGTTTTATTTCAGCATTTTTCAAAAATTAAAAACAGTTACAAATTAATTGAATTTTAGTTTTAACATATTTAGAAGAAAAGCTTAAATATTTTACTTGAAGTTTTTTGCAATGCGCTGGATGTCGCAGTATCTTTATTTGGAGAACACTGCTCGCTAAGGATATTCCGGCGATTAACAAAAAAGGAGCTTCCTTTCCAAGAAAATCGTACATTAACCCTCCACATAGATAACCAACTAAAACCAAAGAATTAGATCTTATTTTTATTTGTATTGGCAATTAAAACTTTAAAAATGCTCCAAAAACAAAGCAGGAATAATGGGATAGCGTATGTCCAGAAAAACAAGAAAGCAGAATTTCGACATGTAGGGTATCTGACTTAATTTCGGCCAGGCCTAAATTTCGGCCACCAATTTATGGTGTTAGAAAATTAGCTTGTTTTTAAAACACAAAAGAACTAGCGCAAAAATAACTGGATAAATGTTGAATAAAGTGTTTTTGCAAAAGCCTTTTATTTGTGTTATTCTGCATTATCAAAATTTTAATACAAAAAGTGATTTTTTGTGATTTTCTTAATTTTTGCTTTAAATTAAAAACGAAGAATTATATAACCTTAAAATATCTTTTATTTACGGCTCAAAATTGTTAAATTTCATGTTTTGATATTTTCTTTAAAATCACTTTGCAATGCGTTTAACTAACTGCGCATTTTAAGATTCCGTTAATTTCGGCCACCTTAAACTTTAGGTAAAAAGAACCTGCCGTTTTTTGCTGTTTTTAATTATCACCGTACTACCGTATTTATAAAAAAAATTTTTTTGCTCGTTTGACTTTTTTTGACGTTTTTGTAAGCCCAAAAAGCTTGTTTTTTAAGGTTTTGACATAATTATATTAAGTCTTGCTAATAAGTATTAAAGTTTTCAAACGGGAAAAAATTAAGTTGTTTTGTACTAAGAACAATACCTAAGGATAAATTTGCAACCTTTAAAAATTTTTATTGTTAGTTTTGACAATAGTTATAGCCAGTTTTTTCTAGGTGGCCGAAGTTAATAGCTCGCGTCTTAATTTCGGCCACTATAAAAAAAAACTTTAAATCTCCACTGTTCTTATTTAAGTGTAACAGAAATTTTAAAATTTTGCACTTGAATAACAAAAATAGCTATCGTTTGATTTTTAGACCAAATTTTGGGGCGATTGGAAAAACCAGGAAAAACTTATCTAAAAAAATAAAAAAAGGTGGCCGAAATTAAGTTACCCTATTTGTTTTTAAATGGTATTTATTTGATACTCATCTTTTATTCGGTGAGTAACTACAATATTCAAAAAAATATGCCAGTAGCATGATTTTTAATGCCGTTTGGCATCAAGGGCATAATTATTTACCTTGGGGCTTGTGATTAGGATCTTTGTATTTTGAATCAAATACTAAACTTTGTACTTTTAATATGAGTTATGAGTTTTTTACTTTTTGTGGGCAATGGTTCACAATATTCCTATTTTTATTTCTGGTAATTAACGTATGGGTAAATTATATCTTGCTGACCTCGTAAAACTGTATGGAAAAAATATAAGGGTTGGTTCATACTTATGTAAAAATGTCCTTTGGACAAAGTCCAAAGGACAAAAACAGCGTATAAACGTATGTAAATACGTCCTTTGGACTTGGTCCAAAGGACGTTTTCACATAAGTATGAACCAACCCTAAGAGTAAGAGAACAAATTAAAATTGTGCAGCTATAATATTTAAAAAAATAAATTGGTCAGAAGTGCTTTTTTTAAATCGCGCCTTTTCACTAAATATACAAAAATCAATAAATTTGAGCCGTTGAAAAATTGACGATTCTGTTCAAAAATAATCAATTAGATAACTTATTTTTAAAATAGAATGTTAAAATCCTTAATATTAAACCGTTTTTGCAACTTTTGGGTTGTTTTGTTGTTTAATAAGATATTTTCAAAATTGCTAATTATTGAGGTCACTTAGCATAGCGGTTCTACGACAATTGACACCCGACCAAATTGACCCCCAGCGCTGTTTTAGGCTTCTCCTGAGAACTTTAAGTTTAAGCCTCGGCATAAACCTTCCCCCATGCCCCGCGCCTCTGCCTACCTGCCTAAGCCCCAGCCTAAGCCCTCCCCCCGCCTAAGCCCCCGCCTAAGCTCCGCCTAAGCCCCCTAAGCCTAAGCCCCCCACCTAAGCCCCCTGAGCCTAAGCCGAAGCCTAAGCCTAAGCCCCCACTTCAAAAGCCTAAAGTTAAGCTTTAACATAATATTAAACTTAGCCCCAAATCTAAGCCTGACAGCCTAAAAGAGCGCTGGGGGTCAATTTGGTTGGGGGTCAATTGTCGCGACACCAGCATAGCACCTATAATACGAGATCATTAGATCATTTATCACATTTCAATCATAAAGTAATAAGTTGATAGGCATTCTATAATAAAAAAACTACCTTTAGCTATTAGTAGGCTGAAACCTATCATGAATTGTTATAAAACTAACTTTCACCTCAAAATCAAAAATAAAAAATTCCTAAATTTTTATGAAGATTCGCAACCAATATGCCCCCTCTTCTACAATGTTTTAGAAGAAAAAACGATAACTGATGGATTTTGCTTTGTACACGAATGCAAGTTAGCTTGCGTGTGCACTATGCATTATGCTTATGCTTTTGAATGTGATCGTGAACGTTTTTTTAAAGGTATCTCTGAACATAAAACAGCATTTAGACGTTTTTTAGAAGAACACTTACAGAGTACTCCAACGGCCATTCCACCCATTGCAAAACCCATGGCTCGACTTCTTTCTGCGTCGTCTGGATATGTATCAGCCAACACTGACAATCCTGAAACCACATTATTTACATGCTTTTGATTACATATGCGCTGATACACAAAACAATATTGATTGTTGCTGATCTTAAAATGTTAAAACAAAGTGCACTACACTAATAATATTTCTGTTTTATTTCCCAAAATTTTATAATTATTAAAACTACTAAATAAACAAAATACTACTCTCTGTTTTTTTTAGCGATACTGGAAAAAAGTTGACAAAAAATTTTTTGTTTGCGGTCTTATAACTTTTGAACGCGCCGCGATCAATATGCAAATATCTCGCGTTAAGGTCCTTGTATTTTTGGCTACCTCCTGAAAAGAAAATTCTTTTTAAAATTTTGAGGGGTTAGCCCCAAAATTGCCGAAATTTACGGTCGATTTTTTTGGGCCACATTGGTTACTTTTTTACCTATGGGGCTTTAAGTCCGAAATTTTTTTTGCGGATTGGCCATATATATATATATATATATATAATATATATATTTATATTTATATTTATATATATATATATATATATATATATATACATATATATATATATATATACTTAATATAAAATATTTGTTAGGGGTAACCTACCTGGGTCGGGTACTCCGAGAGGTTAAAGGGGGTCAATTTCACGCACGGTTTTTGCTAAAAGTCTTTATATGGGGGACACCAAATGCATATTTTGGCATCATGTTCAAAAACTGTTAGAGCCACAGGCCTGAGACTGGGGGGATTTATGCGGAAATTTAAGTCTGACATTTTGGTGATAGTCTCAAACAAATCTTGATGCCCTAAGGCACTGCAATGGCTGACCCCTAAAAATAAAACTTTTGACACAGCCCCTCTACATAGGCGAGTAATATATCATTTTAAAGCTCTGGGCTTGCTGATTACAAAAA
>JASAMX010007713.1:0-16305 GCA_030248175.1 Microlaimidae sp. YZB2_3 | reverse complement strand
ATTTTACTATTTACAAATTTGTAAAAAAATTTTATGTTGCCTGAATCTAAAATTTTTTTTCTAAAATTATATGATAGTCTTTGACGGATTTTTTATACTCAGCGCACACTCTTTTATATTCTAAATTAGTGCAGTTATTTTTGTATTTTCGCCATAAACGTTTTTCTTCCTTTGTAGTTAATTAATAAGTTTGGGATATGGGTGTTTTTTGATTTAGCTGAAATTTTTTTAAGTGGTATATGCCTTAACTATGCCTTCAGTTAGTACGGACTTAAAGCAACTCCACATTTCTTCAATTGTTGTACAAGCAGCGAATAAATGATCCCAATCAACCGCTCTTAAGTAAAGTGATAACATTTCATAGTCACCTTTTAGGAAGTCTGGTACCCATTTTTCATTATCGTGACATTTTGTAATTTGTTTAAAAATATGAGAATTTAGATCAAACTTAATTGCGTCCATGATTTGATGATGAAAAACCAGGTAAAACTTCAATAGAATTAAATTTTCTGAGTCATTTGAAAAAATCAAGTCAAGATAATCATGTTTTCTAGTCGGATTTCATACAAACTGCATTAAACCAAGCTCCTGAAAAAATAAAAACCATTCATGTTCATTTTGATTATTGGATTTTACCTTTGGAATTGATCAATCTATGCTGGGGAGATTAAAGTCCCCACCTAAATTTGAAGAACCGTGAAAATTATCCGTCAAGTCTCTTAAAAGTTGGAATCAATTTTGATCGTCTAATCTTGAAGATAGTGGCCTACGATACACACAAACAAATCTCACTTTTGACTTAAAAAAGGAAAAATCAACTGCTACGACTTCCAAATTTTTATATTTCTCAGTATCAATATTTACTTGAATTCCATTTAAACTGTTTTTTTAAAGAATATACATGCCTCCACCTTCTGAGTTATTTCGATCAACTCGAAAAATGTTATAATTTTCCCACTTATCAACCATTTTATCTGTTATAGTTTCATTAAACCATGTCTCTGTCACCATGAAAATATCACAATTACCATAAACAAAATCCTGACCGGAAATCAAGCATTCAAATTCCAATAAGGAGTTTTTTAAACTTCTTGCATTAAAACATATAGTTACTAGGTTTTTACAATAAGTGTTTGAGCGATCGACTCGCACACTGTCCTATTTGGAATCCAAAAGCTTGATTTCCTTTCTCAAATCCAAATCAAAAATGTAAGGGTTTCCATTGTCAGTGTAACAAATAATCATACGCTTATCATTACCCTCTGTTGCTTTTTTTCTGTAATTGAGCAACTTTTGTTGTTCTTCCCTTTGTTCATCAGTCAGCGAGGGTCTAACAAACACCTTTTTATAGCGGTCAGCATTTTTAAAGTTTCCTGCAGAAAATGCATTTTGGTAGTGTGTTTACTGTTGATGATAAATTAACGCCTGATTTTCCGAAAAAGTCTCTGAAAATGTGGTTTTAAATTCTGTAAGCTTTCTTATAAAAACTGTTGAAAAAAGATGAAAAAGTTACTTTCCAAGCTTACAAGCTCTCCAGACGGTATTCCACCCATTTTTCGGAAAAAATGTTGCAGAAACAATGACTCCAGTATTAGCTTCTTTTTTTTAACTAGCATGATGTGCAGCACTATTCCAAACCTGTGGTGTGATGCAATAGTAATACCTATTTACAAAAAAAGACTAGCTAGCCTGAAGACAAACTACAGGCCGATATCTTTAACTTGTATAATTGTAAGCTTATGAAGGCAATCATATGTGATCAAATGTTAGCATACCCACCTAAACACAAGCTTTTAAAGTGATAAACAGTACAGTTTTTTTTATCAAAACGCTCTACTGATCTGCAGCTACTTACCACGCATAATATAATGATTGGACTTTAGCTTTAAATAGATTGTGTGTATATTGATTATAAAAAAGCTTTGGACAGCGTCTCACATCAAAAACTTTTAATTAAACTTAAAGGATATGGAATTCATCATGAATTATTAGCATGGATTAGTAATTATTTAACTAGATATATTTATAATAATTTAATAGAAGGCAATGCCTATCAATTGAAAATAAAATATCTAGTTTTTTCTGTCACTTCAGGCATTCCACAAGGAAGCGTAATTGAACCTTTACTCTTCTTACTATTCATAAACGACATGCCAGATTGCTTAAAAATTGGTAATTGCCAAGATTTATTTGGACGATACTAAGCTTTATAATATAAGGGAAAAAAGGAAACAAATGAATCTTTTTTTACATTCTCTATTAAACTTTACTGAATGGTCTGAAAAGTGACAGCTTAGAATAGCCGTGATAAGTGCAAAACTTTTACTGTAGGTGATAAAAATTAATCTGAAATATTTCAGTTGGACGAAATACCCTTAGAAAACGTTAAACAAATAAAAGACCTTGGAATTCTTTTTTGTAATAAATTAAAAATTTCTTCATATTGTAAGGAAATTGCTAAAAAAAGCTTCTGCCACGCTTTCTCTTTTTTTTAGAGTATTTACTACAAAAATCAAAATACCTTAGTTTGCGCCCACACACCATTTGTGCGTTCAAAGCTTGAATATGAAACGCCTGTTTGGTCGCCTTATTTAAAAAAGATATAAACAAAATTGAGCAGGTCCATAAGTATTTTACATGTAGATTATATCACAGGTGTATGAAGTCAAAACTCACTTATAAGGAACGTCTAATTAATTTGGGTCTTGAAATTTTAGAGGTTAGAAGAATTAAAAATGACTTAGTTTACTGTTTTAAAATTTTAAATGGGTTAGTTGATGTACATGTGTCTAATTTTTTTAAGTTATCCTTAAATTCACAAACAAAAGGATATGAAAAAAAGCTATTAATTCCTAAATCAAATATTGATGCTCACAAATTTCTCAGTTCTACTTGTGTATGTTCACTGGAACTCACTTAATAATAATCTTATAAAATCCCTCAGTTTAAAAATTTTTAAATTCTAAATTAAAACCTGAACAGCTCCAAATGTTCACAAAACAATATTAATTAAAAAAAAACTGTAAAATATAAAAAAATCTGCTTACTACTCAATATAAGATTTTATTTGTTTTATAACTGTGTATTTTTTGCATGCCATTTTATTGTTTTTTATCTAGTTTGTTTTGTGTTGTTTAAATTTGTACATAAGTGTATATTTTTTACTACTGTATTATATATCGTACGAATAAATTATTTCATTTCATTTAATTCATTTCACAAAAGGTAAAGAAAAAATTGAATGAATGATTGAAAAAAAGCGAAAATCTTTTTTATTAATTAGAAATAAGAAACGCCGCTGGGTATGCTGTTAGAAAAAGTTTTTCTGAGTATTTTCAAGATATTTACACACGATTGGAGTATTTCTTTTGATGACGGTTTGAATGTTGCGCTCTAGAACATGCGTTAAAAACTGGATATCACCTTAATTTTTTTGTTGGAAAACTGCAAAAACTATTGAACGTAATATTTATTGCTTAAGGGGAAATCATACGGAATGACCAATCAGCAGCGCGCAAAAAATAAATACGAAAATTATCCGTGATATTCATAAAACTTTTCGACCCGATCCAAAGCGGACTTGGTCCGCTATTTACGCAGACCGGTCTGCGTAAAAAGCGGTCCCAGTCCGTTTTGATCATCCTGTTATTCATCGCGAGTACACCGTTATTTTTATTATTGACATTTAATTAAATTTGCGTAAAACTATTATAAAACTGAATATTTCTTTATTGTTACAATTCTACGTTAAATTCTAATATCAGTTGCAAGATTTTAAGTTTTAATTCAAAGAATTTAAAAATAATGTAAACAATTCTTTCACAAACAAAACAGCTGATTTGGACGTGTGCATTGCAATTGCAATGCACGCGTTCAAAACGGACTGTGACCGCTTTTTACGCAGATCGGTCTGCATAAAAAGTGGACCCAGTCCGTTTTGGACCGTTTTATGAATAGCACGGTATATGTAAAATGCAAATTATATTCGCAAATTATGCAAATTTCTAGCTTTTTATTTCCTTTCAACGGCTTACCTGCTATTCTTTTGCGCATTATTGGCGCCACACTGTAAAGTTGACCGGTAAAATGAACCACTTGGGTCATCATCCAATCGGCTGGCGAGTGAAACCCGTGATAATCGCCAGGGGAGAGGTAAATAAGACAATAATAAAGATCGTTTTCCGGATTTTTGGCATACCGGTAAGATTCCACCAGCTCCGGGCCCAGGAACTCCTCCAGAGAGTAAGTGTATCCCTTAACCTGAGGGATCCGCTCCTCCTCAATCTTTATTATAGGAGGTTTATATTTAATAATGCTTTGCAAAATTATACTTAACAATACAATGCAAATGTTTAAATTTAAATTCAGGAAGGAATTTGCAGATTTAATTTAAATAAATAAGCGACCCACTTTTTTTAGTTAAAGGTTCGGTGCGGAGTTAAACTTGTTGTCTTCGATTTTGATAATTTATTTTGAAAGCCTTACCCCTGCCCCAATAGCCCACAAAAATTTTTTATCAAAGTATCTCCAACGGTTCAGGAAATATGAACCCTCAAAAATGGTGTTTTTCAACAATTCTGTACGTAAAAGATTGCTTTGTTTGGGTTAGCAATCTAGGTAACAAATTATGCACTGAAAGAAAGCGGATACTTTTTACTTTAATTTTATACCTTGATCGTTACGATTAATGCAGTATTTGTCGAAATATGGCGTTTTCCGCACAAAAAACCCGCGATTTTTTTTGATAAAAACATCAAACGACGGCAGTGGTTTTGTGAAGTTTGCCCACCCTTAACTTCCTTTACTTCGTGTTTTTAACGAAAAAATCGCGGGTTTTTTGGGCGGGAAACGTAATATCTCGACAAATACTCTGTACCAATCTTAACGATCAAAATATAAAATTAAAGTAGAAAGTATTCGCTTTCTTTGAATGCATAATTTTCAACTTAAATCGTAATACCCATTGAGCAATCTTTCACGTACAGAATTTTTAACTTAAACGCCACTTTTGGATGGTCATAACTCCTGAATCACTGGAGATATTTTGTTGAAAAAATTTTTGTGGGCTATTGGGGGCAGGGGTAAGGTTTCGCAAAAAATTATCAAAATCAAAGACAAAAAGTTTGACTCCAAACTGCACTTTTACGGTAAACTTTGCTTTGTACAACTTTTTTTGTGCTATAAAATGCTGCTTTAAATTCGACCAGCCTTAATTTCGGCCACCCACTATTATTTTCGCCTAGCACAAAGTTATGTCAGAAACTATGTATGGCTAGATTGTCACGAAATTAGTCAATTCATATGAATTTTCGTGTGGGTGTATATTATTCAGTGGTGGAAATTAAGGCTGGCAAATTTAAATCAGCTACCTTAAAGCTTTAAGATAAATAAATATTGGTTTGTTAGATCTAAGATCGATTTACTACTCCTTTAATTTGCTTTGTAATTTTTGGAACCGAGACAATGATCGTTACTTTACAACTAATAAAAATTATTGTAATCTAAGCACATAATTGTTACTTTTTAACTAATTATTTATTGTTTTTGGTTTTCCAAAAATTAGTTTGTTAAAAAAATGCACAACATATTTTCTTGGT
Source organism: Microlaimidae sp. YZB2_3 (assembly GCA_030248175.1). NCBI lineage: Eukaryota > Metazoa > Nematoda > Chromadorea > Desmodorida > Microlaimidae > Microlaimidae sp. YZB2_3. The sequence continues at coordinate 10,708 of JASAMX010007713.1, read as the reverse complement.
TCAAAATTCCAAAAACAGGCTTGTGGAAATCCATAAAGTAGATTTAGAGAGTATGCCTGGTAGCAGTTAATGCGATTTTTGTGCAAACCAACTAACATTACAAAGTGTGATAATTTTCACACTGCATAGTATTATGTGAAAGGGGCGTAGGGTGGATTGCTGACATTACCTAATTTCAAAAACTGTAAATTATTGCACTATGTGAATGGTGAATTAACTAATTTGATAAAAGCTTCTAACTTGTTTTATATTTTTAAAAAAACAGGCAGCTTAACTGTGATAAGTTTTTGATTATTTTTTTCCAATACAAGCCAAACTGCGCAGTTAAAAAAAATTTGGCCATGTTGTTTTATACGACTTGTCTATAGATGATAAAAAATATTTTACTCAGCAAAAAATTACACCGTCAACATAATTAATCGTCCATTAATTAATCGTCCATTTACATAAACTCACATAGCTGAATGCCACCAAATAATGAAAACAATGCAATAAATGCTCAAAAACAAAAATGAAAATTTAATTAGTTTTAAGTATAAACCCCTACTCGTCCATAGGCGTGAAGTTGTCCATCCGCCGGGGAAACCAACTGGGTAGAGGCTATTGGTCTGCATCCCGGCTTTAAATTGCGCCGGAATAATTGGGAAAAACTCTTATTCAAGGTGGAATTAAACAAGGTGGAAGCTGAAACTGTGTCGCGTAAATACAAATAGGTTTGGTGTTTTTTTTTTTTTTTTTTTTTTTGTTTTTTTTTTTTTTTTTTTATTTAAAATAATTATTTTTTTTTTTTTTTTTTTTTTTTTTTTTTTTTTTTTTTTTTTTTTTTTTTTTTTTTTCGCCGTTTTGATAATTTTCAGTAAATATTAACAAAAGCTCAGAACTCCTTTTTTTCAAAGCAACCCAACTCTTATTTAGTTAAAGACATTACAGGTCTTGAATACTTGCAAAAATTTGCTTTAAGAGCAATATTAACAGCAGAATAATTAATGGCCACTTTAGAATAAATCACAATTCATATGAACTCAATGTTCGTGTAACATTGGGCGGTTGATATGGATTTTCACCCATTTTGCGATTATTAATAACCATGTTATAATAGTAATTTTCATGGAAGCTTTTAGTTCAGAAGCTTTGGAGCTGATTTACGCTTTCTATAAAAACCATCCTTGAGCTCCAAAACTCCAACTTTCTTGTGCACTAACATTCTAAATCGTTAAATTAAAAATATTATTCTGTTCAAATTTTTAGCAGTCAATTTGTTTAAAAGTTTATTAAAACACGTTAAAAATATTCCTACCAAAATGCTGATGGAATAACCTATAATATAATTCAAGGTTAAATAAGCTTTAAATTACTCAAATATATTAGAGCTCCAGGCCTCAATCCTCCCTCCGCTTTAGACCTTTGGAAAATGACCTATAAGTTTGAAGCATAATTAGAGAGGCAAATCCTTCAATCTTACATAAGTTACATTGGGGTCTGATTTATGCATTAGCAACTGTTATGCATCCTCTGGTTTTTTGGTTAAGGTATCGCGCAAGAAAACATTAAGCGAAGGTCTATTCAGTAACACGCGACGTAGTAAATGACGCCATAATAAAATTATTTATTACGTAAGATTCGTGAATTGACTTTATAAATTTCGTTTTTTATTCAATGTCGTGTGACCTTCTTTAACTGGACTTTAAAAGATCAAATTACTCCTGCATTTGTATTTTGCTATAGCTATTTTGTTTACACCAGGTTAAGACTAGTAATTTTCTTCGCAGTTCTGTCCTATTTTGGTGTTATTTTCATAAATAATAAAAAATAATGTCATAGTTTTTTTTTGAAATTTCTTTAAGTTTTTTTAAAACTCAAGGTTTAACGAATTGCGTTCGGATTTTTTCTGAAAATTCCATGTTAAAACCACCTTGTAGGGAGATAAATCGGAATATTCCGCTTCCTTCATGTTGCATCCGTACATACTGACGTAGAATTGCAGCAATGGTTGCTGTATGAACGCCGGAAATTGGAATTCTGCCAAACGACCGACAGCACGCGAAAACGTACGGGAAGAAAAGGAGGAATAACGTAATTCATAAATGGGAAAGTTTTGGAAGTGATAATGGATTATAGGGTATTTCTGTCTGGTAAACTGTGTTTAACTGCTATTTAATGTGTGGCTATTCCGTGCCAAGGAGGGATTCAACTCTACGGCTTCGCGCCAAAGATAATTAGGGGAACAGGACACGAGGTTACTGGACACGAGGGTACTGGACACGAGGGTACTGGACACGAGGGTACTGGACACGAGGGTACTGGACACGAGGGTACTGGACACGAGGGTACTGGACACGAGGGTACTGGACACGAGGGTAGTGGACACGAGGGTACTGGACACGAGGGTACTGGACACGAAGGTACTGGGCTTAAAAAATTGCGTTCACCACAACCTCGCAGCAAAATTGATTCCTTGCAAGGGGGACACGAGGGTACTGGACACGAGGGTACTGGACACGAGGGTACTGGACACGAGGGTACTGGACACGAGGGTACTGGACACGAGGGTACTGGACACGAGGGTACTGGACACGAAGGTACTGGGCTTAAAAAAATTGCGTTCACCACAACCTCGCAGCAAAATCGATTCATTATGCAAAGGGGGACACGAGGGTACTGGACACGAGGGTACTGAGGAGCAAAAACATAACCTTCCCGCATAAAGCGGAATAAACTTATTGCATAACAATAGTTTATTATATTTAAATATCATTTAGTTTGTTTGACTGACTTAAAAAGAGGATTATAAAAATAAAATTATTGAGAAGACATAAAACAAAAATAATAATTTCATAACATTAAAACATTTTCGTGTAATTTGTCTACATTTTCATGAATTTTTTTATATAATAACTAGCTTTAAAAATCTTGAGAATCTATGAGAGACGACTTGAAAGATAATAAGCATTAAGGTAGCTGTTATGCTTTGATTGTGCGGTCAAAACATTTTTGTGGTTATTTTTCGTGGTGTGTTGAAAAAAATGAATTTTTAAAAATGCCTTCCGAAAAAATAAGTGCAGAAATAATTGCAAATAAAACATTTTAGTAAAATATTTTCCGAAAAACAATTGCTTGCCTTTTTTACCAGTAAATTATTCGGTATTTTTAAAAAGCACACTATTATTAAAATATTATGATAAAGTTTAGCTTAATTTTTGGGTTTTGCTTAAGCTTAGGAAAATAAAGTTTACCGTGCAATGAGTTTTGAAGACTCCCAAAGATCCGTTGTTGGATTATTTAACTCACGACGCTATACTTAGATTTAAATGTATAAAATATCATACATGAAAAATCTAACAATTGTATGTTTTTTTGGGTTTTAAAAGCACATTTTGTTTGTCTTGTTTTGAATGATCAACATGTGTTCAAGTAAATTCCTAAAGCTAGAGTGGACTTAAAAAAGCAAGAATTTATTTTTTACATTTCTACTGCTAAAATCTATTTTTGCAGAAGTTATTATTTTAAACTCATTTATTTTAATCAAGAGTCGATGAAAGGAGTTTAAATATAAAAAGGACAGCAAAAAACTGAAACTCACTTCGTATTTTCGTACGAGTATATAATTTAGAAAAAAAAACAAAAAAAAACAGTAATTAAATAATTTCTTTGCGTTCTCATTCCACTCATGGTTGTTTAATAATAATTCTTTAGTTTTTTTCAAAAGCAGGGTTTCGAAGCTCCAGAAATTCGGAGATAGCTTTAAACATTATCATTGTTTTTATTAAAAACCCATGGTATAAATTGTGTGTAATATAACCTTTAAAAATTTCATGTTTTAGTATGATGATTTTTAAACAATTTACATAGTTTTTTTATTATTAAATTGCATTATATTTAAGCAAGAAAAAATGTTATTTATAATTAAAAACGAAACGACTTATGTAACGTTTAATTGTCTTCACGTTCAAACAATTAAAATTTAGTTCGGCTCATTCAGTTTAAAAAATTTACATATTTGTGGCAAACGAATTTTTTCTTAGCTCAGTACCCTCGTGTCCGGTACCCTCGTGTCCTGTACCCTCGTGTCCAGTACCCTCGTGTCCAGTACCCTCGTGTCCAGTACCCTCGTGTCCAGTACCCTCGTGTCCAGTACCCTCGTGTCCTAGAATCATAATTAGGGAACGGGAATATTAATTTTATAAAAAATATTTAGTTTATTTATTATGGCATATTTTTATAGACTCCAACAAACCGAACTAATGCAATTGTGTTCTTTTTGGATCTGAAAACCAACTAAAAATTACTTGATTATTAATGTATATGCACTTGTAATATAACTGTTTTAGGAATTAACATTAACAGTTAAAGTGCATTTTTATTAAAATACAAAAACAAACTATTTTTTTCTAAATGGAAAATTTTAACAATTTTATGTTAAAAATGATGTTTTTAAAATTTGCTCAAACAAAATCCCACGTATTTTTTATGTTTTAAATTTATGCAAATTTGGGGGGGGAAGATTTATCCTGATGTTTGAACCAGAATAGATCTTCCGGGGTAAATAACTGTTCTGAAGGGGGAGATCTATTCTGGCGTAAATCAGAATAAATTTTCCGAGGGAAAGATCTATTCTAGAGCGCACTGGAATAAATCTCCCGGGGGGATAGGAGGGAAGATCTATTCTGGGACACCCGGTTTACACCAGAGTAGCAGTGGATAGTGGATAGCGAACGCGCGCGTTGACATCATTACACCGTTATTGTTGCTACGGTATAAAGGGTGCGCGCTGTGCGTCACTTATCACCTGCCAGTCCGGCGTGAATCTACCTCGGGGGGGGGGAGGGGGGGTCCCCCCCCTCTCAAAACCTCCCTGCCCTTTTTTGCCCCTCCCCTCGCCCCTTCCCCCCTGCCCCCCCCCCCTGGCCCATGACCGCCCCCACCGACAATCCCAAAAAAAGCAAAAAAAAGGACAAATTTCGTAATTGTCAATTTTGGTCAAAAAAAGGTAAACCCCCTGCTTTTTTTCAACCCCCAGCCCCCCCCCCTGCTAAAAAACCCGGGGTGTGCCCCCCCCCCCTGGAGGTCAAAACTTCCCCCCCGGGGTGTGGACTCCCCCTGAGCCGTTGAAGGTAATGACTATGGAATCTACCTTTAGTGTCATCTTCGTTTTTTATTATTATTATTATTATTCTAATACTCATACCTTAATATTGATATTCCTCCTTCGTTACTAATTGATCAAAAATACACATGGCTCAATGAAAATAAAAGAAGGAGGTGTGCTATAGGAAATGTTTTTTTTTTCATTTAATTCCTTATTATTGATTTAGTCATTAAAATAAAAATCCAAAAAATAGCCTGAAAATTTGATCGCTCAATAAAAAACCTTTTGGCGACAATTAAGGAGTCTGCCAAGCCTCCTAAAACATCAGACACTAATATAATCTTCTAATTTAAACAGTGGCGTCATAGCGATTGTCGAAAATTGCTGTGAGTAGATATTTTCAATTTTCATGCATCCGAATATAGGAAAATTACGATTTTGTAGCGTAATCAGTTTACAACATAAAAAATTATTCGCATAATATGGTCTATTTTTTATTTGAAGAGAAACTGCAATAAACCAGTCTTCATCTTTTCCGTCAAAACAGGTAGCCCGGTATAAATTGGCTTTTTTCCTACGCTTTTCTTAAGGCATTTTTCAAAACTATTTTTTATAGAGTACATTCAGAATTTAATCACTGTCAAATACCTCTATAGTTTTTTAACGCCTCTCTCGGCTGAAATGTTTTTTAACAGCTCTTGTTATTAATGTTTGGTTGACGGTTTGATCTAAGAGTAACTTTAAAATACAATGGCTTAAAATACATATATTTGGGAATGAATTGAGACAATTCGCTTCCGCCAATTCGCTCCCGGACAATTCGCTCTCGGGGCAAATCGCTCATGGGCAATTCGCTCCCGGGACAATTCGTTCTCAGGACAATTCGCTCCCGGGAGTATTTATAAACGCAAATCTTATCAAATTTATTTTATTAGGGACCATTCGCTCCCTGGAGAATTCGCTCCCTGCCCAATTCGCTACCGGCATTTTCATTAAATTCGATTCTTTTAAAGTAATTCATTCAGACAAAATTAATGATTTTTTAGCTATTGTTTGTAAAAATGATGAGTAATTTATACAATGATTTGTTTGCAAGCGGGAAAAAATTAAGTTATATGTACCAAGAACAATACCTAAGGATAAATTTGCAACCTTTCAAAATTTTTATTGTTCGTTTTGGCAATAGTTATGAGCAATCACGACGGTTAATTTAATGTACACAAAGGTCTCGAGAAGAATTAAACGTAAGTGGTATATAACGTTGGAACTAAAAACATGAGCATAAAAAGTTTAGAAAACCAACTATTTTGCTCTTATTTCAAGATTTTTCAAAAACAAGCTGTTATCTATGTTTTTACTCATGTTTATTAGTTAACCACTGTTATATATGAATTATTTCCGTTTCTTCCTCAGACCTTTGTGTACATTGAATTAATCGTCGTCATTATTCAGAGCCAGTTTTTTCTAGGTGGCCGAAATTAATGGCTCGCGCCTTAATTTCGGCCACTATAAAAAAAGTTTAAACCTACACTGATCTTGAAGTGTAACAGAAATTTTAAAATTTTGTACTGGAATAACAAAAATAGCTATCGTTCGATTTTTAAAATAGCTATCGTTCGATTTTTAGACCCAATTTCGGGTCGATTGGAAGAATCAGAAAAACTTATCCTAAAAAATTTTAAAAAAGGTGGCCGAAATTAAGTCAGCTACGCTATATTCCAACAAATTTTCCACAATGAGAAAAATAAGTTGTATTAAAATATAAACTAATTCTTGCAATAAGCAAGAATTTATTAAAAAAAATTGGCATTAACAGTTTGTTGGTGCAAACGCAATTTGTTTTTTTTTGAAACCTGTTTCAAAACGTCGAATTTCTTATTTAGATATAAATAACTTTCAAAAAATAAACTCCAATTCCAGAAAGGCTTAACTTTTTTGTTTTAAATTAATACAATATTTCGTTTCAGCGTAACCTGAAAAAGACATATCAATAATAGATAATAATATCTTAATAAAAAGCAAAGCAAAAAACAAAATAAAAAAGGAAGGACTGTTTTCATAAGAAAACAAAAAAGCCCCACGAATAAAGTCTTAATAAAAAAACAAAGCAAAAAATAAAATATCAAAAAAACTATTTGTTTTTTAATTTTTTTTTAATATTTTTTCTTCGTGCTTTTTTTATATTATTAACTTTTTTTAGAGAGACCATAACATATCACGCCATAATGTTTCACACATTTTGGGATAAACTTTATGTGAAAATCTTAAAAGCGTTTGTGAAAGTTAAAAAATTTTTAAATTTTGTGAATGAGTTTTCATGTTTTACATGTTATATAAAATAAACTTTCCGAGTGCTTGAAAGCAGATTTGTATTGATTAAAATATTTGTTTTTTCATTGTTGTTATAATTATTTACTTTTTTTATCAATTTTTTAAGGTTTTAATTCTTTGGTGCAGAAATACTATAAATAATTATACTTAATAAAGAAATTATTTGTGTTTTGTAAATTTCCACCGTGTTATGTGCATGCATCGATTCGCCGCTGCGTTCATTGTCTGGCTCTGCAGCGCTCAGTTTTTTTAAATTTTTAATTTCAAAACATGCTTTAAATTATTTTATCCGCATTTTTAGGACTATTTTTTTGAATTTAAAAAATGTTCCAAATAAAATTTGACCAAATATCTTCTGGTGAATTGTTTTGGTTAGTGATGAAATATAAAAAATTGTTAAATGGATATAATAAACATTGTTTTTATAATTACAATATAATACACAAAAACTAAGCATGCCTTTAAACTAGCAAATCAAGATTGATTTAATTTAAACTAACGATTTTAACATTAGTTTAGCTATTAGCTTTTTCAAATCAAATTAAAACTGTTGTCTTATTTAAATGCATTCATATGATCTCATTGTTGTTTTTCATATTTTTAACGTTGCTTATGTGCCTTTTAAAGCAATTGTTTTGGTTAGTAATGAAATATAAAAAATTGTTAAATGGATATAATAAACATTGTTTTTATAATTACAATATAATACACAAAAACTAAGCATTTCGTTATGCTCATTTATTTTTAAGTGAGTCTAATAGGTTAGTTTATATGACAATTAAATCATTGCATATATTACTCATCATTTTTACAAACAATAGCTAAACAATCATTAATTTCGTCTGAATGAATTACTTTAAAAGAATCGAGTTTATTAAAATTGCCGGTAGCGAATTAAGCAGGAAGCGAATCGTCCCTAATGAAGTAGGTTTGATAAGATTTGCGTTTATAAAAACTCCCGGGAGCGAATTGTCCCGAGAGTGAATTGTCCGGAAGCGAATCGGCGGGAGCGAATTGTCCCGGTCCCAAGAAAACAACACCTATCACTAGGAAATTGATTAAACATACTTGATAAATTTAAATCGTGTTTCAAGCCCCGCAAATTCCGGAACTTGTGCAGTAGAAAAACACAAAAATTGCAAGAAAAAATTTAAAATATCAACACGGCCCGGCTGAAACTTAATTTCCATTTACGAATCTTAAGAATACATTTTTAGCCGGCGTTCGTTCCAAAAAGGGAGGTCCGGATTCTCTTTGTCGCGTCTCAGTTGTTCAGCTTGAATGTACAAATACACCGCGGTACCCCCTGTCAGCGGGGACCATTTCTTTAAAGATTGGGCAAGACCGGTTAACAGTTTTCTCATGCTTCATTTAATATATTTGTTCACTCCCATGGATTATCAGTCGGAATCATTAGCTTTTTTTCCTAAAATCAAAGATGTCTGGAAAACAATATGTTTTAGCAAGAACATATAAGAGAAGAATGTACCACTAATAAAAAGCATTATTGTGTATCAGGCTCATAATAAACCCCCCCCGGGGGGATTTATGTACGGGGGTCTTATATACTCCCCCGGCAGGCTATAGACCCCCCCCCCAAAATTTAAAAAATTTTTTTTTAAATTTTGGGGGAGCATATAGATTTGCGGGGGACATATGCTCCCCCGGGGGCTCTATATACTCCCCGGGGGGTCTCATTTACTCCCCGGGGGGCTCTGACACCCCCGGGGGGTCGATATACTCCCCCGGGGGGTTTACACCCCGCTCCCCCGGGGGGGGTTATACTCCCCCGGGGGGGTTTATATACTCCCCCGGGGGGGGTTATTTTACCCAGGGGGTAAAAAAACCCCCCGGGGGGGTTTGTTTATGGCAAACCGATGCACGGATGGGTGCGATTTTTTGTATTGAGTGGTACATTCTTCTCTTATATATTCTTGATTTTAGCCATTTTAATTTTCGGTTTTCGACTTCTATTATTTGGTACTAAATTTCCCACTAACAGCTCTAAATTCCATATATTTGGCCGCAAACTCAAGCTCCAAGTTTTGTAACTGGATCATAAAAAAAAGGTTTTCCCTTTGGTAAATTTATCGTAAATAGGTAACCCACAAAAACGTGTGGTTTTGCAAGTCAAAACGTTGGGGTTTTAAAAAATAATTTAAATATTTTGTTCAGAAACACGATTACACGATTTTATGTTCTATAGCCACATAATTTTGAATTCATTGGATATAAAAATTCCACTAAACCCCTTTGTTTATGATGACATATGTGCAATTTTCTTTATAAATTTAACACAAAGTGTTTATCCACTATTTTGCGGGAATGTGACTCCTCTAAAAAGTATGGACAGCAAAGCTAAATTTTGGAATTTTCCCTTGGTCGGTTTGTGGTCGGTGGACAAACAAATAGTGAATAGAGTTTGAATATAAAACAACTTTTATTGAATTTTTTACGGTTTGTATATACTTGTTTTATTGTTTCGGACGCACTTTTTTTTGTTGGCGTAATAAATTTTGATAAACCAAAATCAAAGAAAAAAATTTAAAACAATGTTCGAAATAACCGATTTGATTTGACATTACATTTTTTTTCTTTCACGCATATAAAATTTAATAATATTACTATTTTTCATTTCATAATAAAAAACAACTAAAGAATGGGATAAACTAAAGCAGTACCTGCTTCAATTTAATCTTTAAAAACTTGCCATTAACTTTTACCTGAGTATTTTAGAGCCTAAAATTCACCACCAAGATAACTTATAAAACCGCACGGTTTGCTTAAAAACACAACAATATATTTTTATTTTATTTTTTATTGTACGATTGAAACTGCCAGTAGCATTTCTAAAAAGCTTTAGCAACCAGTCCACTTCGGACCGAGACCTTTTTATCTTCAATGATCAGATAACAGAATTAATATCATACTAAACATAGTCTATGCATAGTTTTTCGATAGTATCCAATTTTTTGGATCCCAGTCCAGTTTGGAAAAAGAAAATTTGACTGGGTCCGTTTATTTTTCATGTTGTTTTCGGACCCAAGTCCACTTTTAAATTTCAAATTTACACATTGAGAATTTGAAATTTAATTATATTTAAAATTTTGAAAACTAAGTTACGCCAGCAACATTCGCTGCAACAACATATTGGTTCATCGCCTTTTGATAATCAAACGAACTAAAACAAATTGAAAAACGGGCTTGTACCACCAAAAATAATGGCCATAAAATAAACCAATTAAAAATTTCAATAAAATGTCCATTATATTCTTAAAACAATCAACTCAT
>JASAMX010007712.1:0-28648 GCA_030248175.1 Microlaimidae sp. YZB2_3 | reverse complement strand
TATTCAAGATGCAGTACTTTTGTGGAATCATGAAATTTTAAAAGTTTTTAACCGGTATATTCCAACTAAAATTTTAAAAATTAAACCGCACACTTTTTGGTGAAACAATTCTATTATAAAATTAATTCGCGAAAAAAATAAAGCCTACAAAAGCTTTCGTCAAAATAGCCAATTAGAGCAATTTCAAAAATTTAAGGCCTTGCAGAAAAGGTGTTGCAAGTTAATAACTAGTGCCAAGTGTGAAAGTATTAAAAAAAGCTTTGATAAGGTGTCTTGTGCGGCTCATTTTTGGAAAACCGTAAAACATTTAAAAGGTACACCAAAAGAACCATTGCCATCAATATGCAAAGAAGATGGTTTCTATGCAGTAAGTAATCAGCAGAAGGCTGAGGAAATATCAAAATAATTTTTTAGTTTTTGGAACCAAAACGATATTAATCCTTTAGCAATTCCATTGGAACCTGCCCCTGCAGATTATTTTTGTGATTAAGAGTTTGTTCTGTTGGAATTGCTAAAATTGCGACCAAATTCAGCGCCAGGTCCCGACTTTTTACATCCAAAAATTTTAAAAAATTGTGCACCATATTTAGCAAATTCATTAACTAAACTTATTAATCGGTCTATAGTGGAGTGTACTTTTCCAGACGAATGGAAAGAAACGGTTATTACTCCGGTGCCTAAAAAAACAGCTCACATAACATTTAACGATTTTCGACCAATCTCTATAACAAGTGTGGTATCTAAGATCTGTGAAGCACATATCATTGAAATCCTTAAAAATTTTTTAGAACCGTTACTTTCAAATATTCAGTTTGGTTTTAGAAAATTTTGTAACACAGTGGACGCCTTAATTCTTTATGAAGAGTACATTTGTAACGGTTTTGAGTGGTGCCGACTTAATCGCAGTCCAACCAAAGTAGTTATTGTATTTTTTGATATCAGTAAAGCTTTTGACTCGGTCCCTCATCAGAGCTTGTTAAAATGCCTTCGAGATGAATTTGGTGTGAGCCACTGTTTACTTAATTACATTAAATCTTATCTTTCTGGAAGAACCTTTAAAGTCAAGGTGGAAAATGTGCTGTCCAGAGAAAGAGCTGTTTCAAGTGGTGTTCCCCAGGGTTCAAAACTTGGGCCTTTACTATATATAGCTTACAGTAATCGTTTAGGGTCTATAAATCTATCTCCTAACTCAAAACTAATTATGTATGCCGACGATTTGTGTCTAATTAAGCCAATAGTATGTCCAAACGATGAAACGGCTCTTAACAACGACATTAATACAATAAATCAATTTTTTGCTGAGCGGTATTTAACTGTCAGTACAACAAAAACAAAATACATTTTGGTCTCTTTGGGTAATCAGCGGCTCAATTTAAACACTCATATTGTACTTGGTAACCACAATGTTGAAAGAGTTACAGAATACAGATACTTGGGCCTTACTGTTGATGAAAGTTTGTCTTGGAGTAAGCATTCACATATAAAAAGTTCCCAGTTAAAAAAAGCCACTGGGGCTTTAACTAAAATTTTTGGTAAAAATGTAAGCTCCAGTGTACTAAAAAATATTTTTTTAGCACTGTGTTTCCATCATTAACCTATGATCTGGCTGTGTATTACCCATATTTTCAAAAAGACCGTTACATTTTGGATAGAGCTCTGCAATCAAGTTTAAGAATGATTTACAAAAAATATAACTTTTCTTTGAATGAGCTTCAAAATTTAAGCAAAATTCCATCTGTTGGCCACACAGCAGCAAGTTTTCGGTCGCGTTTAATGTACATTTATCACCACCAGTTTCGAATTCCCCCAGATAATTGTTTAATGTTAATTTCTGATCAAAATGTGCGAAGATCCGGAAGATTGAGAAATAATAATAATAGATAATAATAATAATAATAATAATAGATTGGGGGGGGGGGGGAAGGCGTGCCGGCGGTCTCCCGGTTGTGACCTGGAACTGGCTTTTTGGAAAAAATGATGTGGGCATCGATCTACCCACCAGACATTTTACAAGAACTGACTCCTCCGCATAATCGACAAATTTGTGGAATCAATTTCCAACTATTTTTTGCTTACAAAATAAAAAACGTTTTTTTAAAATCACAAATGATATTTATTTTTTAAATAGATTTTTAGAAAACCAGAATTTTTACAATGTGCTTTAATTATTTATTTTGTTATTTATTTTAGTGCATGTTTATTTAGTGTTATTATGTATTAATTTATTTATAAAATTTATACAAAGCCAAATAGATTTTAGGCCACAGTAATATCAGGTCAGTCATTTTTGATTTCGGGGAGTCATGAATCCTTTGAGGTTGAAAATGATTGATTTGGTATGGCTTATTTTGGTGTGTAAAAGACTTCTATTTGGTTTTCTTTTTTTCTTTTTTTTTGGGTGCATGCAATTTCAGCGCGGTTATTTACTTGCTTCTGTATATTCCTGTCGTTTGACAAAATAAATAATAATAATAGCGCCTCGCTAATCGCTCGGCGCCAAATTATACAATAATTTTAGTACCCTAATTGACCCCCAAAAACCAAAAAATTTTTCCGCTTCGCTTCGCTCAGCGGTCACTTTCAATAGTATACATACATATATCTCGCTATTTATCTTGCCTAATGCTAATGTTATTTCAAAGTTATTACAATATTTTTTATAGGTAATAAGTACTACACAGAAAGCAAAACAAACAATCATATTAGTTGATTTATGTACCTCCCCCTCCTAAATTTTACACCCGCCGATAGCATTGGCTCGGATTTTCATATAGGTAGGTAGGTACCCTGAATAACATGGAGTCGAGATGCTGCTCATGTGTTTTGATTTACAATGTGGGTGTAGCCAAGGGGTCTGAAAGGTCTCTTAATTCTTTTTTTATGAAATCCAGGCTCTTCCAATAGTAATTTTTATTAGATAATAGGTTATTAGGCCAAAAACAGTGTATTATACAGCTTTATCTACGTTTATCCCTGCTTTTTTAACGTTTTCAAAAATTAAGGGAGGCTCCGCCCCCCCCCTCCGAAATTTTTTTTGTACTACAATCCGCCCACTCCCCCCAAAATGAAACTCTGGGTACGTCCCTGATAATAGATAATGGGATTCACATCAGCAGGCACGATCACTCTGTCCAGACCTGTCCCCCGGGGTTTAAACGGGGAGGAGCAATTCCAAAACGGGGGGGCACGGGGGGCAACTTTTTTAAAACGGGGGGCAAGCAAGGGGGAAAAAAGAGAAAAAAAGGAGACAAAAGAGAAAAAAAGAAGGGAAAAGGGAAAAAGGGACAAAAAAGCGAAAATAAGGTAAAAATAGGTCTAAAATGGCTTAAAATACATTGAAATAGGCTAAAAACTGCAAAAAATTTGCGATAATGGCTCCATCATAGATCAAAAATGGCGTCATAATTTTAGGGTACTTTTTCATTTTTTGGCGGGGGGGGGGGAGCAATAAAAAGGGGGGCCAATCCTCCAATAAAACGGGGGGGCATTTCCAGACCGTGCACAGGTCTGCTCTGTCTGTAGGTAGAAGTACAACAGTAGAAGTAATAAAAATTTTGCATCGATTAAATTTAAATCATGTATAAATAATATTTTCAAAAGTCAAAAGTCAAAATATTGTTTCTAGAAAACCAAACAAATTTAAAATGATTACAAACAGCGAACCGATCCCGGTCGCAACACATTACAAATATGTGAAAGAAGGTTTAAAAGAAGTTTTCGTCCCACACTTTATTTATTCACTAGGGAAACAATAGTATTTAGTTTGTTTGCAATGCTTACCGGTACCAGTGGCGGCACAAGCGCAAATATCTTTACCCATTAGCGCAATGGGAATGCAGGAATTCTGTATCGGAGTTGGATGCACAAAACCTAGAGCTGCTATCGCCTACAATAATTAACTTATATTAAAATATGAATTTCGGTAAAAAATTTGCAATAAGTTGTCACAAAATTTTTAACAAACTCCAGTAACAATAAATTATACACTGAAGGTACAGCGATTAGTATTATATTATTATTTTATAGGCACCTTGCACTGGAACTCGGTTTATACATGAAGTATGCAATATACATAAGTGTCACCATAATGGATAATTACCGTATCTCCTACTTATCTTTCGTTGTATGCAGATCAACCGATCGAAAGCGCGCGAAATTTCGATCGCTTGATCTGCATACTACAAAAGATAAGTAGGAGATACGGTAATTATCCATTATGGTGACTCGCTATGTTTATTACATACTTCATGTATAAACCGAGTTCCAGTGCAAGGTGCCTATCGTTTGCTTAAAGGATAAAAACGGCCGTTAGTTGATAAAAAAATGAAATTAATTAATTTTATTTACTTTTTTACAAAATGTGTTAAGCAGAAGAATTTTATTGGTGTTTGTTTGATAAACAATTACCTTCATTAGAGGTCGTGATATATTCATTTCGTGAAATGACAGCGTCTCGTGTGTCTTTATTGGAGCTTCGTCAAAAAACGTGTTCTTTTTCTTTTTCCCTTTTTTCTCCTTTGCTTTTAAAGCATCTAAAAATAGTTATCAAAGTCCCTTGCGGCTAAAATAGTACAGTAAGAGTTGCCTTAGCGTCCGAATCATTAAAATAAATTGACACAGTAATCGTCTGTCGTTCGGTGTGTGAAATTTCCCAGGGTGTTGGTGCAGTTTTTAACAAATTTTAATATCATTCAATGGAGAATTTACTCCACTATGGGCTTCAGTTTTCATGTTTATTTCTATTACCGCTTGTTTATGTTTGTGTATAAAGCTTGACCTTACTGATGAACTTTTTTTGATGTACACAAAAATTGGTTCCAAATGGAATGGGATAGGAACCCCTGTTAGTATAGATTTTTTGGAAGTTACTATCTGACTGCATCCCTCTAAGTTTTTATTGTTAATTAACACAATATAATCAATCTTTTCTGTGAGAACAATTTATCAAGTGCTCCAAAGACTGATAATTGTTATCTAGTAACTGAATAATGTATCGAAATAAATCAAAAGACCGACCGTATTGGATTTTCTCCTTCCAAAATTAGGAAAAGATATTTAATATAAATTTTGTACTTATATAGTTATTGCATTTAAACAGTTTTAAATTTTTTAGGATCTAATCGTGCTTCATAATATGAAGCACGATTAGATCTTAAAAAATTTATTATTGATAGATATTTAAAGGAAGCACTTTTGAAGAAAATATTATCAATAAATACTTAAATTCGTTCCCCAACCAAAAAAATAGCTTATTTTAATTTTTACGAGATTTATTTTAAAGCTTATAGTGTCTAAATGAGATATGTCGTTGTAAAATCATTATTTAGACTTTTTTGTAACTAAATAAATGCAAGAATATAATATAGTTAATTTTAAAATTGTGTCAAGAAAAAAAAATAACTCCAGCTTTTATGATGTTTTTAGTAAATAAAATAAACTAAACTCATAGTCAAAGTAGAAACCACGGCTAACTGGTGAACGTTTTCTGTTGTATTTTTCAAAGATTTATCTAATTAAGCTGGCTATAAAAACATTTTATTGTTTTTATCGAATTCTGAGCCGACAAGTACCGAATTAGTAATAACAACATAAACGCTGCATTGATTTTGACAGAATTTTCGGACATAATAATGTTCTAGAAATTTAATCTCAATTATTATTAAAATTCCTTGTCTCTAACCAAGGTGGATATTCTAAAAAAATATGCTGTATTTAAGATCGTTTATTTTAAAATAGCTATTAGAGTAAAGCCACGCTGCTTTTTAAATTACACCGTTTTTCTTAAGTATATACTGTTTCAGAAGAACACAACCCCCATTTAATTATACAATTTTCAAACGAGCGCAGTTATATGTAAGAATTAGAGGAAAATACATTGATTATTCAAATTTGTTGCAAATAAAAGGCCAAATTTTAATTAATAAAACACCTTTTGCTTCAGGTTTTTCCTGATCAGGTACGTCGCCCTCTTCACTGTCACTATTTACTAATCCGCTTGTGGTTGGGGATCCTAAATGTATTTTCTCCTCTTCCATTTTATTTTCTTCAAATTCTTTTTTTACCATATCCGTCTAAATCAGGCATCACAAAATAATAAACACACAAGGACTAAAATTGAGTCACACACAGCATATAATTATGTATAGTATATTTTTTGGTAAAATGAAAAAAAAATTTAAACTTGATTTTTAAATGATTTCTATTATTTCTATCTTCTGTTCTATGCTATTAACCCAAAAAAAACTTTAACGGTTTCTTTCGGCTTGAGTGGAAGGTGGAGTGGAACGGGTAACAGGCCAGAAGAGCCATGAGACATTAGTGCTAGGTACTAAAGAGTCGGAAAGAAGGGGACCTAAGAGCCAAACAGCCAGAACGAAAGGACAAAAGAGCCAAACAAATGGAAGATAATCATGAAAAACACAAAAGAGCCACGAGGTTAGAGAGTTGGACTTAAGAGCCTGACTTTTTAGAACAAAAAAGCCAGAAAATTGGACTTTAGAGCCTTTGAAAGTGCTTTGTTTTTTAATAACGTTATAAGGCGTAATTTTCTAAATAAAGACATTAGAGGGAGCTTTAGAAACATATTTTATTTTTTTAATTACTTTAACAAGTTTGCTATTGCAACACATTACAATAAATTTTAGGACGAAATTTTATTTTTATTAAGTTTTTTTTAATCATTTCAATGTTTATGCGTTTTTTACGAATAATTCGTTTTTAATAATTCATAGATCTAAAGATTTTCTGGTTATAGTTTTTATTATCCAAATAAAATAAAAGTCAATTTTTTTGTAAATTTTTTTTTTCAAAACTTATTTAAAACGCTAAAAATAATAGAATAATTTTAAATGTATTTCAAGCTTTAATAAGCTTAAAATCGCTCATTTAAGGGCAGAGCTCCGGAACTCCTTCCGCTTTAAATGGTCGGAGCTCCGGAGCATGATATTGGATGTTAGGAACATCACTCTTTTAACTGTGTTGAATATTTGAAAATTTGTAATTTTTTTAAACTCAATTTTGAAGAAAATTACCTTTTTTGCGTGGTATAGCTTAACAAACACGCCTAATGAACGAGTTTTTCTGTTAAACGCATCAAATTTTTTTGTTATAAATTGGTTTGCAAACTAAATAGACGAATTAAGAAATTTAAATACCTCAAAGATGTCTCTATTGGCTAAAATTTAAATATGTAATCGTAAAAAGTACCAAAAATCCAAACGTAATCACTCTATCGGTCGTTGAGAAACACTTTAGTATTACACATAAGCAAAAAGAAAGATTACTTAATTAAAATAAAAATTTGTTATTTTAAAGCATGGAAAATAACATTTTGTCACAAATGTGTGACAAATTAAAGTTTAAAAATAATTACAAAAGTATATCAAAGCTTAAAACATTCGAATTTATATACTAGCCTTGAAAAATGCTCTAAGAATAGAGCAGGAAAAAGGGGCGATTTTTCCCCGGGCGTATGTTTAGACACAAAAGATGTGGACTAAAGGTAAACCCAACGTGGCTGCAACAGTTGTTCATTGGATTAAAAAATGCCCCATTAAGTAACCATTCAAATCACGAGAATATGACGTCACTTTATCAGCCAATTAGATTCGATTTGATACAGAGTATTTATTTGATAAAGTGACGTCAGATTCTCGTAATTTGAGTGGTTACTTAATGGGGAACATTTTTTAATCCAACGAACAACTGTTGCAGCTACGTTGGATTTACCTTTAGTCTGAGATGGACATTATGTGGACTAATGGAAATTTGCATTTGGTTTGGCCAGCTGCTCACTAAATAACAATTTCTACCATATGATGATTTGTTTATACATTGATCTAATCACACAGCACTGTTGCATTTTTTTTAGTCTTAGCCTAAGGAGGAGCCTTTTTTTAGTCTTAGCCTAGTCTTAGCCTTAGTCTTTAGCCTAAGGAATTACGCAACTTTCTTAGGATGGAAGCACTTTTTTCATTTAGGTCCTTGTTATCGATTTATTGATCAAAATAAAAAATTTGAAAAATACACAAATAAAAACTCCCAACCGCACAATAACAGCCTTTTGGCAACAATAAGGATTGTACAGAGCAGACAACCAACATCCCCTCATAGAAACCGCACAAAAAAAGCAGACCGGTTTTAATTGGTGGCAGAAACGGAACCAGTTCCCAGCGCCATCTGCTTCAACCGCGCGGAAAACGGCGAAAACAACAGAGTACTTTTTTTAATTCTTGCATTACTGATGACAAAATTACGGGTGCTTTTTTTTTCTCTTTTTTTTTTTTTTTTTTTTTTTTGCTCTTCGCTTCCCCTATATTTGTGTCTTTGTCTGGTCTATCTCTTCGTCGTCCGATGTTTTTTCTTGCTTCTGTGGTTCAAAGTTTTATTTATTAAAAAATAATAATGTCAATTGAAAAAATTATACTCACAGCAATCTTTGACAAGCGCGAAATCGCCACTTTTTTAATTTGAAGGTTATATTTGTATGTGTAAGAAACAGCTATAAATTTGAAAAAGTGGCGATTTCGCGCTTGTCAAAGATTGCTGTGATTATAATTTTTTCAATTGACATTTCATCAAACTAAAAAAAATGCAACAGTGCTGTGTGATTAGATCAATGTATAAACAAATCATTATCGTGTGGTAGAAATTTTTATTTAGTAAGCAGCTGCCCAAACCAAATGCAAATTTTGTATAGTCCACATAATGTCCATCTCAGACTAGTCCACATCTTTTCTGTCTAAACATACGCCCAGGAAAAAATCGCCCCTTTTTCCTGCTCTATTCTTAGAGCATTTTTCAAAGCTAGTCTACCACTTTTTTTGAATTAAATTAAAAAAAATAGCCTAATAAACTATAGTTTTAGCTGTGAAATGACATTTATGTTTATAATCATTCCATTGCCAAGATATACTTTTTAAATAAAAAATAATAAGAAGAAGAAGATGATATTAAATTACAAAATTTACCCACGTTGTTTAATTATAGTTAGTGCGGTGCAGTGGCGCTCCAGACAAAGTTTACCTACGTTCTCTAAATATAGTTGGCGCGATGCCGTGCGCCAATGATTGCAATATAATTCTACAGTAAAAATAATAATAATAATAAGAAGATGATGAAATGAATTACAAAATTTACTCACGTTCTCTGAGGCACCCCCGCACTACCGATGATTACCTACCGGCGCGTGGCGCTCCCGAGCCACCGACGCTTATTATTATTTTTTAATAAATAAAACTTTGAATTAATTTTGTCATCAGTAATGCAAGAATTAAAAAAAGTACTTTGTTGTTTTCGCCGATTTCCGCGCGGTTGAAGCAGATGGCGCTGGGATTTGGTTCCGTTTCTGCCACCAATTAAAACCCGTCTGCTTTTTTTGTGCGGTTTTTATGGGGGATGTTGGTTGTCTGCTCTGTACAATCTTTATTGTTGCCAAAAGGCTGTTATTGTGCGGTTGGGAGTTTTTATTTGTCTATTTTTCAAATTTTTTATTTTGATCAATAAATCGATAACAAGGACCTAAATCAAAAAAATGCTTCCTCAGAAAGTTGCGTAATTCCTTCTTCTTTCTTATGAGCCCATGTTTATTTTTCATCAACCAATAACGAAAGAGGAATATCGCTTTTAAGGATGGAGCGTTGGATAATAATAATAAGAAGAAGAAGGTTCTGAATTTGAAAATTTACCCACGTTCTCTAATTATGGTTGGTGCGACGCCACGGGGCTAAATCGCCCCGTGGCGCTCCCGCGCCACCCATGATAAAAGTTATATTATTAAGGGTTTCTTTACGTTTGGCTCTTTAGTCCCTTTTACGATGTCGATTTACGCATCTAAACGTTATTTCTAAATAGTTCTGTCCCTTTTGGATCTTTGGTCACTATGTGTCTCTCTTTCGGGCTCTTTGGTACTCAGCTCTAAGGTCCCGCCATTTCCTTCTCCTAATCTCTTTGCTTTTCTCCATTGGCTCTAAAGAAACTTTTTTGTGACCTTCTTTTTCGTGTTTTTCTTGTGGCTTTTTTAAAAACGGCTCCCTTTCACTTTTCCGATGATCAAAACGGACCCAATCTACTTTTGCGGCTCTTTGGTCCCAAAAACTGCGGCTGTTAGGTCCCAAAATTGTGGCTCTTTACATTACCCGTGGCTCTTCCGTCTCCAAATCGTGGAACGTCCCTTCCTGAAGGGATGATTCATAACTACTGGCTAGTATAAAAAACTTTGCACATGTAGTAACTAACAAATACACCCGTGTGGTGCAGTTTTACCACCACGCTGGACCGCGAAACACACTGGACTTCCAGATTCCGAAAAAATAATTTGGGGGGATAAATTCGAAATAAAAACGAAAAAAAATTATTAAAAAATCCGAATTTAATTATACGGTTTTGAATAAATTTGTTACTTCACTTAAGTACAACAATGCTTAGTTTCTAATATTTCAGCTAAAACCAAAATAATTTAATTTTAAAAGTTTCAGAGGCTTTTAAGTAATGTAATTTCTTACAATATTACTTATTCAAAAACATTAAATTTTGTGAGAACTGCGATCAGTCTCCCTACCATAGCTTGCTAACTAAACCTCAGATTAAAATAATAGGATGTTTTAATAATCCTAAAAGTAATAAGTTCTTTTTTTGGGAAAAATTCTTTTTCAAACTACACTCTATTTGATATGAAAACCAACTTGGGACTTGGAACTTGGGACCAGTTTTTTAAAACGATTATTTATTTTTTTTTCTTTTGAAAAAATCAAAAGTTTAAAACTCTTTGTAAAATTAAATCTAAAATTAGTTTGTTTTTCGTCAGCGCCTAGGTGTCAGCTGGCATCTATAAGTCCAAATTTTGGGCAATAGCGCAAAAATCAAGGTACCGATAAGAGAATAAATTTTTAATATTAATCATAGAGTTTAAAAAGACAAGTATTCCTAATTGGGTCCAGACTCCATCCTGACACTTAGACCAAAATTTTTGGAAGTTAGCAAACAAATCGGGCGCAAGCGGCACAAATTTGGCATTAAACACGTAGATCCTACCTCATGATCTTTTTTCAACTTTTTTTGTTTTCTAGCAATCGCTATTTTTTCATCCAAAGTAGATAAGGTTCCTTGTTTGGCAATTTTTCGAATATCTGCTAAAGGATCGAATGGTTTATTTGAAGTTTCCATTTCAAAACGAAATTCGGGGTTAAAATCCACATTAGCTCCTTTTATCCGTCTTTTTTTGGTTTTTTTGGCAACGACAGTCTAAAAAAGAAAATTAAAAATTATTGTATAAACCATTATATGATTGGCATTTTAATTTAATAATTCCAGAGGGTCTTTTCTTTTTTAAAAATTTTTCTCGCGCTTTGCTCCGTTCAGCGCTTAATTGCTTCGCCTTTTTTTATTGTATTAAATCATTACATTTTAGAAAAAACACAAATGTTCAGATGTTTTTATCTTTTTATATTATTTTGTAGTAAAATGATCAAAACAGTCCTGTTTTAATGGATCTTGCCTTCCAAATTTATGTTACATACTTTGTAATCTTGGTACAACCACGCTGAACTCCCCTTTTTGTAGGTAAGTAAAATCAAAAACTTAAAGGTTAGGAGAAGTAATTTTAAAAACATTTTTCCGCTTTATTTAGCGGTAGTTTAATGTACACATTGTTAGTTGTTAAATAAATTAAATTTTGGAAAACAAAAATTTTATAATGTACGAAACTACCTGTAAAATTTTTTTGTTTTTTTTGGATTTTTTTCTATTGAAATTACTAAAAAAATAAATAGAAAAATAATTAACAAAATTAACTGAATTCGCGCGAAGCGCGTAAATTTATTTTTAACTTTTTATGATTTGGACCCCGCTTTCTAAAATTTTGTTTAGGGTTGGACGGACCCCCCCTCTTTCCAAAATCCTGGTTACGCCCATATCTCATGCATAAGTCGGCTTTTGGCGTTTCACTGAGGGAAATATCCCCCTAATCTAGGGCAGGTCCAGAACCTATGGTTTGATCACGAATATTTTTTATTGGTTTTGGTGATAATTTTTAATAGTTTTGGTGATATTTTTCTTCTGTTGATAAATTCTCATAATATTTTTTCCAAAGTATCACTGTCTCTAAAAATAATCCGTCAGTACTTAACTAACAAATCACTTGTTAATGTCATAATTAATATTAAAACCAAAAAAAATGGGGTACCAACTTATTTGTACGAAA
Source organism: Microlaimidae sp. YZB2_3 (assembly GCA_030248175.1). Classification (NCBI taxonomy): domain Eukaryota; kingdom Metazoa; phylum Nematoda; class Chromadorea; order Desmodorida; family Microlaimidae; species Microlaimidae sp. YZB2_3. The sequence goes on along the minus strand of JASAMX010007712.1, from coordinate 16,449 downwards.
ATTAAATCATAAGTACGACCGTATACCAGCGCAAAATATAGGCTTAGATTTTAATTTATGTATTATTTTATTACAAAAGGTACCCAATTAATTAAAAGCTACTAAATTATTAATGTATTTGTATTTATAATACGGCATACCTCATCTTCACTCTCACTGCTAGATGGCTGAGGTTTAAATGTGTCCTCCTCTCTAATTGTCGGAATCAAATCCATTAGAAATTTAAGTCAAACTAAATAATAAACTATAAGTTAATCCATCGTTTTGTATGCACAAATTTTTGTTTTGTCCTTTTCTTCTATTCAAGTGAATAGCTCTGTTTACACTCAAACCTGGTTTACACTGTTGCGATAGGCGACAGGTGAAAAGCGACAGTGCCCTTCAGTTCACACTGAAAAAAAATTGCGACAGGCGATAGTGTATTGTTTCAATTTTAAGCAGTGTTTAAAGGTTTTTCTAGCTTTTAATTCCAAAAATATGTTGTATTCAGCCGCAATTTTATGGTTGAATTATATCTGGCTGACCGCGAAAATCAGAATGCAGACATGAGCCGACCAATTAAAATTATGCGGGTATGACGCTTTAAAAAAGACAAATAAGAACGCAGAATTTTTGTTAATTCCACCTTTTACAAAATATACAAAAATTAATTAAATTTAGCCCTTAAAAAATTTCATTTAGGTTCCATATTAAGTAATTTGATAAATAATTATAGGTTTTATTTATTTATTTATTTTATTTATCTTTATTATTAAACTACTTTCGTTAAAAATTTTAAATAGTTTTATTGTTAAATAGTCAATTCAATACTGAAATTATCGCGGTCAGCTGGATTTTATTTGTCTATAGCTAATATTACTGCACTACGTTCAGTTATTTGAAGGCAGCGACAAAAAAGAAAAATCCGCGATAGTGGGTGGGCCTTGTTAACCAAAACAAGGTTCAAAAAAGAGAATACCGTTTTTTTAATTCAAATAATATAAACATAAATCCCAGCTTGAATAGCTTGATATCACTTGTTTAAGGAACGGAGCTCCAGAATTCCAGAGCTCCCTTCGGGGAGGATGATATTCGAGAGTAGAAACATCTAGTTTAAGCATGACCTTTTCGTGTTTTAAATTACGGTATTTTTCAAAGCATGATCGTTGTTTCATAAAACTTATGAACATTCGTTTTTTTTTTGTTAAAGTCCATTCTTTGCAAATGTCAGTTTTTTTGTAACTTTGAGAATCTTAAGTTTATACATACATTGGCCTGATTTAACAAAACCGATCGTTCTTTTAAACAAATTTTCGTTTAAATTTTATGAAACAGCGACCCGGATACAATTTTTAAAGTTAAGTTTGAATTCGTTTTGAAAATAATTTTCAAAAATGCTTTTGAGAATCAACCAAAGGTTGGAAACGATAGTTAAGTTTTCTCGAATTTTAAATTATCATCTCGAATTTTCAATTTCTCAGATTTTAAACTAAATTACCACGCCAATTTTTACCCATATCCTTCCAAAAAAATTCGACCGAACGCAAAAAAAACTAAATAAAATGTTGTGTGTATTTAACTACAACTCAAGAATTTTTTAATTTAACTATTTCTCTGCATAAATTTGCGAATTTCTCTGCATAAATTTGCGAATTTACTAATTTCACACGTAACGTGCTGAAACTGCATGTTTTGCGCTGTCGCCTATCGCAAAATTGCGTTAAGATTAAGACTTTGATCCAACCACAATCGCCAGTCGCCTATCGCAAGAGGTTACTATCGCCTATCGCAGCAGTGTGAACTGACAGAAGCCTGTCGCCAATCGCATGTGGCAGCAGTGTGAACCGGGCTTCAAAGATAAAGCTTTTAAAATGAGGACATGCATTACTTTTGCGTATTTTTTAAATTCAAGATTTTTTTAACTAATATGCCCTCTTTTGTTATAAAAATAATTTAAACAAAGAATATAAGCAAAATGACCTAATATTGGTTTTCAAAATACAGTTCATGGTAACGAAAAACTACAAAAAAAACCGAGAGCGAAACAAAAAGATTGAGAACAAAATAAACCAGGATCGAAATGGGCAATGAGGGGGGTTTATGGAAAAAAAGCATCCGTGGTAAAGGCGAAAAAAAGCACCCGTCGCTAAGGCGGAAAAAAAGCACCCGAACAGAGCGCATGACAATTACTTGTACCGTGACGTTTATTTATTACGTTATCAGTATTGATTATTTAACTTTTTGTTCAGAGTTTTTAAACATTTTAACGTTATTATTTCATTCAGAATTTTTCACTAGTTTGATTAGTGTTGGAAATTATAAGCAAATATTTTATAAATATTTTTTTACAAATCGAAACAATCCTTTTCAAAAATAATAAATTATTTATTCTTGTTTTAGTGTTTCAATCATTATTCGTTATTTCTGTTAGAAATAAACATTGTATAATCCTCAGAAAGTTCCCACAAAAGTCTGGGGTTGTTTCAGCCTATTTAGCACATGATTTAAAATTATTGTAACATATATAAAAAGGTTTTCTTATTTAAAACAATTTTCATTGCCAACTAATTAGCTACTAACTATCCCGAAATAGTGATCTTAAAAAATTAATCCTTAGTTTTTTAAAAAGAACAATTTTTATTACAACAGTAAGTGCAGTAGGCCAAGAGTTATTATTTTATTTAAAAAAAAAACACCTATAGCACCTTTGAATGGTCCTATCAACTGCCGCTTTTTCCCACGTAAATCATCGGACGAAACATGGTTAACGCTGACTTGGATTGAATTTTAAGGTGTAGTGCGGTTTACATTTACTTATAACTTTAAGAACTTCCGTTTTTAACCTTAGGTTTATAAACGAAACACTAATTTTATAATAGCTTTATGATATTAATTTTTCTAAATGTTAAGTTTCATAATAACTTATAACGTAATACTTATAATAACTTGTAACGTAATAATTTCATACTTATAACGTAATAAATAAACGTTTTTCCTTCTTTTAGAGGATTGAAAATGTTTGTATTTTTTTGAAAAAAGTTTTGGAACTTGATATTCCGTTCAACTTTTCATAAATTATCAACGCAGCCACAAATAAAAACATTTTAGTAATCATGACGTTAATGTATTGCAGCGATTTTCATTTTAAATAAGGTTTAATGGGTATGCAAAAAACAAAAAAAAACTAACAAGGTTTAGTTTGGCCAGCTAATTATCCGGAGAATCACATTACTAGCAATGGCAACGATATTATTTCTTGAATTAGTAAAAAAATATTTTCCATTTTGAAAGACTGAAATGCAAGAACTGTCAAAGCAAAGCCAACTTTGTGTATAACAAAGAAAATAAAAGTGGTTAAAAGCTTTTCGTCTGGTCCAGCAAAGTTTGGTACTGATTGACCCAACAAATTTTGTTGGCGCGTTTTCTTATGAGGTCGAAAAATATTTCAAAAAACTTCACTTTTTTTAATTTGTTATTATTTTAGTAACCATTCTTAAAATCTACACTAGATTACGTTCTTTGTTACGTTGGTTGACAAGCATAAGAACTAAAATTTTACATAGCCATAATATATAAAAAAATGCAAAATTAAGTTGTTTTTGAATATTTCCGACTCCTAGTGTCATGTCAAGAGTGTTTTAAATGTGCGTTTCACTAATTAAGATTATTTTTTTAAGTTGATTATATTTTAATTTCGTGAGTGCTGTGATTACAAATATTTAGCGAACCGCATCTTTAACTTTAGTGGTTATAAAGGAGGACAATGACTGACCAACAAATTTATCGTGCAATTTGTATAGTCTTTTGAACTTTTCTTTAACAAATAAAATTAAATGTAAACTGATAAAAACTTATTCAACAGCAAGAAAATAATAATAGACAAGTGCTTTATTTAAATAATGTTGTTATCATTAATAAAATTAAACTCGCCGTTATAAGATAATACAAAATTAACAAGAACTTTTTAAACAAATTTTAAATTAAAGAATTAAATCTTCACACCATAAAATCTGTTTATAATTTAATCATTTCAGAACTAGAACTGACGTAGTTTTAATTCTGGTCAAAAAAAGGCTTACCAACCACGGTGTTTGGACCATAGGTGGGCAGGGGTCGATATTTCACCTTATTAGATTTCTGAATTTTATTCAGATTCAGAATCTTAAAAATTGTGTCTTTTAACTTTTTGCTTAACTTCTGAAACTGAATTCAGAATCTAAAACTGGTCTCAGATTCTGTAACCAGTTTCTTTATAAACCATTTTTGTCTGACTGGCAACAGTGGCACCCATAGATGACCAAGGGGGAGTAGGGTGGGGTCCACCCCCCCAGCCTCGAAATTTTGGGCCCCCCCTAGAAAAAAATTCAGGGGCCCCCCTCCCCCCAAATTTTCGAATTTTTTACCCCTGACCCCCCTCTAGATTTTAAAATCTGACCCCCTCCCCTCTCGAGAAAATTTTAAGTACTTTTTTATACTAAATTTTCTTCGAAAAACGGGAATTTTTAACACAAACTCATGTTTTTACACCCTTTTTTAACCAAAATATCGCTTTTTGTTCAATAAAATGTAGTAATATCTTTTAAAAAGAACAATTATTAAAGTTATTATGGTTTAAAACTGTTTTGCTTTGGACACCGGACCCCACCTGACCCCCCTCTAGGTTTCAAAATCTTCCACCCCGGGTCGACCCCCCCTAGAAAGCTAGGGGGGTTCGACCCCCCCTAGGTCCCCCCCTAGATTTTGAAATTTCATTTACCCGGGGTAAACACCCCCCCCCCCTAGCTTTTTGACCGTGTTCATCTATGGTGGCACCAAAAATATATAATATACCGAAAAATGTGCAACTCCTATATAAAAAAGTACAGAAAAGGTGGCCTTTATAATGAGCCTCTCCATTTAAATGACACTCTCCACTATAATGGCATAGTAGTCATTTTAATTCGGCGAGTTAAAATGGAGAGGAAGCCATTATAATAGCCATTTATTCATTTAATTTCACTTTATATATGCAAGTCTAATACTGTCCGGGCCGCACGAGTTTCTGCGTGTTGGACAGTATTAAACCAACACGCAGAAACTCGTGCGGCCCGGACAGTATTAGACTTGTGAGTATATATGAGTGAAATTAAGTCAATAAATGGCTATTATAATAGCTTCCTCTCCATTTTAACTCGCCGAATTAAAATGGCTACTATGCCATTATAATGGAGAGTGTCATTTAAATGGAGAGGCTCATTATAAAGGCCACCTTTTCTGTACTTTTTTTATATAGGAGTTGCACATTTTTCGGTATATTATATATTTTTGGTGGCACCACCATAGCCTAGGGGTCATGGCTCTCACCTCCGTCAAGTTTCGACCCCTAGCAATAACATGTGTTTTTTTTCTTTATTTATTTTTAATTTACGATTTTTTTCTTGATAATACAACACATAACATAATAATTGTTTTTTTAAATAAATAACTTACAAAACTTAAAAATTAATTTTTAACACAAATAACAGCAAAAATAGCATTTTGTAATGCACTGTTTGGTTATGTTGTAGGCGTACTACAAAGATTTTTTGGATTATAAATTACAAATCTATTATACATAAAATATATGCATAAAAATTTTATTTTTGATGCATTTTACAAAAAATGGTTGAATAAAATGTGTTCTATGACACTTTAAAGGGTTCGAGATTTTAAATCAAATTAAGATCGCCTTTAAAATCAGGCGGATGATACAGTATTTTAAAAGTATATGCCTAATTTACTTTTTTAGTCTAATGATATAAAGAAATTACAAAAAATGCAATATTTTTAATGTGTTTCATAGTGTTTTGAGAAAAAAAATCATTGTTTTAGTCTATTTCTGAAACCATTTCAGAGCTAAAAACTTCCTGAAAGTTTTAGCATTACATTCAAAATTTAGTTTCAGATCTGAAACTGACGTCTGAAAAGTAAAATACAAAACAAATGTTTTTGGTTCAGAAATCCGAAACAATTTTTCTGAATCTGAATTCATAAAGCTTAAAGACATAAAAGGCATTTCAGATTCTTAATCTAAATCAGATTCAGAAATCTGACTAGGTGAAATATCGACCCCAGGCGAAATCGGGGGGTTACTCTCCAAAATCCTGAAAATTCTAACACTATCTTTATTTGTGGGTACCCGGGGTCAGAAACCCCCCTCTTTTTTTAAATGGGGGGAGGATACCAGTCATTAAGGGGCAAGTTGATCCAGAGGGGGGGGGGGAGTTAAATCCGGAATTGGGGGGGGGGGCGTTAAAAACCGAAACGCATTTTACCCATATCGTTTTTTTACTGGAGTGCATTTTACCCATCGTTTTTCCATTTTGAAAAGAAAATAGATAAAAAGCGCTAATATTAGGTCAAAAAGCCCTTTTCATTGCATTTTTGAGGTTTTTATTGCTTAAAACACTCATTTTGACCTTAAAACTTAAGTTTGGAGGCAGTAAAAAGTCATTTTAAAGACTTTTTTTTCATTTTTCCTAAATTTGGGGGTAAATAAATACCCCCATCTCAGAATCTTCGGGGTTAACCCCCGTGCCCATATGTATGGTCCGGTACTAAAAACGCAAAAATGGGGTATTTGGGGATATGCTTCACTGAAATTTGTGGTTAGTTTGTAAATTGAAGGGTGCCCAGGTCGGGCATACGGTATAATTGGAATCAACAAAAAGCAATATCATTTTCGTAAATCACGAGCTAATAACGCTGGTTTTTAATTCAGTAAGGTTTTCTTCTATTCTCTTTAAGTTTTCGCGAATTAAACCTTTTGCTTTAGAAGACGGAAGTTTTAAAAATGTATTTCCGAAGGCTACATAAGTTTTGTTTTCAGAACTTTTTTCCAGGGAAATAATGGCTTCTTGATCAGAGTTCCGCATGATTTCAAGTTCCTTCATTTCAGCTTTAATCGCGGCCAATTTTATTCTTTCGTTTTGCTTTTCTTCATCTTCATCACTTTTCTTGTTCATTATTTTTTAACAAAAATATCTACTCTGCTTCTTCTTAATTATGAATGTTTTCCTAAAACAAAGAAGAAATATCTGTCTATGTGTAGTTAGTTATTTTAATTAAGCTATACTTTCAGTTTTTTACTTGCTATTTTGCGTTTTTCTCAATGACCGATGGACGAAACATCAAATATGTATGATTAGTAAAAAATAATGATAATTATAGTTAAAATAGTGGATTTAAAAATAATGCTCATTTTTTGCTTACACTAATTTGCCCCCCCCCCCCGTTTTATTCCCCTTCCACCAAAAAATGAAAAAGTACCCTAAAATTATGACGCCATTTTTGACCTATTACGCCATCATCGCGAATTTTTTGCGGTTTTAGCCTATTTCAATGTATTTTAAGCCATTTTAGACCTATTTTTACTTTATTTTCGCTTTTTTTGTCCCTTTCTCTCTCTTTTTTCTCTTTTTTTTCTTTCTCCCCTGCTTGCCCCCCCCTGTGGGTGGGGGGTGTTTTTGTGTTTTTTTTTGTTTTTTTTGTTGTTGTTGTTGGGTGGTTTTGTTGGTTTTTTTGGTGTTTTTTGGTGTTGTTGTGTTTGTTTGTTTTTTTGTTTTTTGTTTTTGTTGTTTTTTTTTTTTTTGGGGGTTTGTGTTTTTTTTTTGTTTTTTTTTGGTTTTTTTTTTTGTGAGGTTTTTTTTTTGTTTTTTTGTTTTGGTGGTTTTGTTGTTTTTTGTTTTGTTTTTTTTGGGGGGTTGTTTGGGGGGTGTGGAGATTTGAGTGTTGTTTTTTTGTGTTTTTGGTTTTTTTTTTTTTTTTGTTTGGTTTTGTTTTTATTGTTTGTTTATTTGTTTTTTGTGTGTTGCTTGGGGTGTGTGGTTTTGTGGTTTGTTTTTTGATTATTGGTTTTTGTTTTTTTTTTTTTTTTTTTTTGTTTAGATTATGATTTTATCTTAAGCTTTGCTTTTTTGCTTTCCGGGGGGGCTCACCTTCAAAAGAGTCCCGGCACAAAAGAGTCCTGAAAAAAATCGCAGCTGGCACAAAAGAGTCCTGGCACAAAAGAGTCCCGGCACAAAAGAGTCCTGGAGAAAATGCGTTCATGCGCCCAAGCGCTGCGAGCGCTGAGGTCGGCACAAAAGTGTCCTGGCATAAAATCAATTTTTTACAGCTCTCATACAATGTTCACAGCTGTCGTCCAGTTTATGACGTATTTCAACACGTCGTTACTCTGACACAATGAGTCAAAAGCGTCGTAAAATACTCCTAACTGTGACTTTTTTAAATCTTAACACACAAATAATCCAAACAAAATAAGTCAGAGTCACGTTGATTTTATACTGATTGTGTCTCTTTGTCAAAGTAACGATGAACAGTTAATGTTAAGATTTTTAGCTAAAAATTCTTTTTTTAAAGTTGCTAGTTTTTTTTTCTTGGGAAAACAAATGTTTATTCCAATAATTACAGTTTTCAATCCTTCCATTAGCGGGCTGGAGAAAAGTTACCCAGATATTTAATGTGGTTTTTTTGTAGCTAAAGATCGTTTCTATGTATTGTCTCGTATGTAATAACGTTTGCGTTAGACTTCAAAAGAATTTCAAAAGTTTCTGTAAATTTAAAAATTTTTATTTGAAAGACCGTTAATATTTTTACGACAACTTAAAACCTGGGGGCATTTTCATAAAATTATACGCTTAATTCATTATGTTCAACTAAATAGTTTGGAAAAATCAACCAAATATTTAGTTAAAAAACACAGAATAATTAAATTAAAAAAATACTAAATAGTTGGTAAAAAAGTACAGAACCTGTATTGTTCGGAGGTATATATAACAATATTTGGTTGTTTTTAACTCGTTATTTGGTTAAAAATCACCAAATGGGCGGAGAGAGTGTCTTTTTGTTTTTTTTTAAATGTGTACATAGTTGTGCGCAATGGCGTTGTGCGCAAAAAGTCCCAGTGGTCTGGTCATCTTGTCGTCTGACATCTGCGGTCGTCCTTACAATTACGATTAAAACACTTGTTTGATAAAAATTGTAATATTTTAACAATGAACAAAAAATTTATTCCAACTAAAATCATTATTTAGACATGATTTTGTTTGACATACACTCAATTATGGCAAAAACAATAATTCGACATTATATGATTTATACCCAAATACAACAATGATTTTTTTCTTATTTTTCAAACGCTTTACAAAGCTTTAAGCGTTTTATTAACTAAATAATAAAAATACTTTAAGATATTAATTTTTTACCCTCGAAATTCCTCACACAGCCTTTTAAGAAGTTAATTTAAAAAAAAAAACAAATAAAAAACTGGAGGACAGAAACATTGTATGTTAGCTGTGAAAAATTGGTTTTATGCGAGGACTCTTTTGTGCCGACCTCAGCGTTCGCAGCGCTTGGGCACATGAACGCATTTTTTCCAGGACTCTTTTGTGCCGGGACTCTTTTGTGCCAGGACTCTTTTGTGCCAGCTGCGATTTTTTTCAGGACTCTTTTGTGCCGGGACTCTTTTGTGCCGGACCCTTTAGAAAAAAACGTCAAAATCTACGACATTAAGTTTGACTCTGTACTGCACCTTTAAGATAATTTTTTAAAATTTTATTGACCCTTGTTATAATGACTTTGGAAAGTTTACGAGTTATTTAAGAGATTTCTATTTAAATTATTAGACATGATTATAAGAATGCAATGCCTACTTTTTTTTATTTTTGCCTAACGCCTAAAATTTTGGGCTGGAGTCGAGCTTCCCCAGGTGGGCTGCTTTGCATCTGAAAAAGAAACCTAACAAAACCGAATTAGGCTGGTTTTCTTCGCCCGCTGTTTTAGATTTCTCTGAAGCCCTTGAGTAAATGAAGGAAATAGTGTTTCTTTTTTTACTGGTTATAAAAGCTGCAACGTAGACAAAGTTTTTTTAAAACATTAAATTTCAAATTCTAAATATTTTTGATATTATAGAGTTTTAGACTCATTATTTCCAAAGAACAAGGTAACCTTACTTAATTTTGCCGAAGCATAAATTTTGGTCATAGACTTATTTTCTACATACGCATTTTTGTAACAAATTTGTAGATTTGCATATATTTACATAAGTTATTATTTTGTGTATAAAGTAAAAGTCTATGTACGAAATTAAACTGATCAAAATTAAGTCATTTAAGCTTGTGTATACTTCGTCCAGTGTCCAAAGAAGAAAACCTAAAAAGACCGACTTCGGCAATCGAGAATTTTTGATGCTTTTAGATTTTAAACTTTTTAAAAATAATAATAAAAATGCTTCTAAATCACTTAAAATCAACCTTTTTACTTTAATTCTTAGGAAAGTTCGGAGACGAAGTATGTATGTACCGGGTTTTTTTGAACCAGTGAAATGTAAAGTATAAACATTGAAAGATATATGTAAAGTTTTATTAAACGTAGTTGCAGTAAAATAAAAAACAAGTGATGTATGAAATATTTAAAATATAAAACAATTTAAAAAGTATAGTTCATATTCATAGGTATCTTTTTTAAAAGTGGTTCCCGGAGTCAGTGGCGTGCCCATTATTTCATTTCGGAGGGCGGTCTGGGGGGGAATAAATACTAATCCTGAAGTGGGGTCTGGGGGGCGAGAGCCCCCAGCGATGAAAAGGGGCAGAGCCCCTTGTCAGGGAGGTCCGGGGGGGGGCTGAATGCCCCCTGGGGATTTTTTAATTTAAGGCGCTAAAATACACTAAAATTTTAATTCCAGATGACAATTATTACAAAATTTAAGGTTTTTTTTATACCTATACATTTAAAACGTTAATAAAAGGATAAATGTTTATAGTAGTTTTATTAAACAAGCATGCCTTAACTACTGAACAGGATAATCGATTTAAAATCAAAAAACTAAGATAAATTATCAATTTAAACTACCCGCGTAGGGAGGAAATTTTGGTTTTTTGACCATTAATATGCTTTTGGAAGGCATCACGAAAGTTTCTGTATTAATATTAAAGAAAAAATTTTTTCTCCCCAAAATCTAAAAAAAACGTAGGGAAAAACATTTGCCGGATTTCGGGGGGGGAGCGGCCGCCCCCCCCCCTCGCCCCCCACCTAAACACGCCACTGCCCGGAGTAACGAAAACAGAAAAACGGTTTTCTTTGTTGTTTTAGTTTCAATCAATCGATATTAATATAAAAATATTAGTTTTTTAAACACACAAAAGACACAGTGCTGAAAAAGGGGAATATGGATCAATCGACATCGACAACCTAAAACTTAAAATTTCCCCTCCTTAAAAAAATCAAAAATTCTCAAACCCTTCCCCTTAGATCTTGCTATGGGGGAGTAACCACTTTCGCATATATTTTGCTCTGGAGGGGCACTCTCATTCTAATACAAATTCGAGGGGATAGACCTATAGTTAACATGGGGCATGTACGGTTCATTTCCGGTGATTTAAATTTTTTTTTAGAGCAGAAGCGGGCCGGCTATGGATATTCTATATGACCGCCTAATATCCTATATCATACATGGGCACCGGGGGGGGGGGGGGAGGGTTAACCCCTCCAAATTCTGAGAAGGGGGGTTTAACCCCCCTCATTTTATAGCATTTTTGAGCTTTATATTGCTTAAAACATTCATTTTAAGCTCAAAACTTAAGTTTGGAGGCCGTTAGAAGTCATTTTAAAGACATTACTTATCTTCATTTTTCCAAAATTGGGGGGTTAACGTTTTCTCCCCCTCCCCACTTCTGAGTGGGGGGGGGGTTAAACCCCTCTTCTCAGAATTTGGGGGGATGAAAGAAAAGGTTAACCCCCCAATTTTGGAAAATAATGACTTCTAACTGCCTCCAAACTTAAATTTAAACTCAAAATGAATGTTTTAAGCAATATAAAGCTCAAAAATGCTATAAAAGGGACTTTTTGACCTAAAATTTGCGTTTTTTACCTATTTTTTCTTTAAAATCGAAAAACGATATGGGTAAAATGCACTCCAAAAAAAAAACGATATGGGTATTTTGCGTTTCTCGGATTTTAACCCCCTAATTTGGGCTTAAACCCCCCCACTCCGGATCAAACTTGCCCATGTATGCCCTATATACAGACACTGTTGTTGATGTAGTTTTAGTCAAAGCACCACCCCTTTTAGAGGATTGCAGGGAGAAAATCCCCTTTGAACTGGTTGACTTAATCCACTTTAGGTCGACGGGTCGCTAAAAATCCAGCGAAGTGCTCTCTTTTTTTGCAGTCGTTGCATTACTCGAAATTCATCTTCCCTATGCAGATTATGCAAAGGGCAGGCGCTAAGACAAGCCAGGAGAAGGCAAACGAAAAAATTTTACCTCCATGGTTGAGACTCTTCGTCCAACATTAATAACGATGTTGACAACCTTTGTATGCAGTGAACACTCTAGCGGTAAAGGTTGTCAACAACGTTATTAATGTTCTGCATGCAGTGAACACTCAAGCGGTAGTGTTCAACCATTCCCGAAGTCTTCGTCTAAAGGATTTTTTAATCGCCTGATATTGATCTTACTATTTAACGTCGTACATGGGCAGCATAGGTGTTCCTGCAAGGCCAATGGTATAAACTTCATACACAATAGATAGAGCTGTTTTTGTCCACTGGTTTGCTAAATAGAAAACTGCAATGTGTGGCCGACGTACAACAACCTTTTTCTAGCCATGCCAAGCTGGACTCATTTCTATGAGAGAAAAGATCCAGCAACCAGGTGATACCCGTAGGGCCGTTGGGTGCTGCCCGAAGGTCAGCACGGTCCTGATGGCTCAATGGCACGCTGACTCTCTTTTTGGAATTCAAAGTTTAAAACCCCAAAACGTTAATATTTAATACGGAAATCTTCCATGTTTTAGGCGCAATGTTCGCAGTACTATTACAATTTTAGAGGGGGTTTCGGGAGTTTCTGGGCGGAAGAAGCGAAAAAAACCCCATTCCAGCTTACGGGTGGAATCCTACGTGCAAATACTTGCGGCACATATTATTAATATTTAAAATAAGTGTCAAGCCTTAAAAAACCAAAAATAAACATAAATAGTTTTACACATAAAAACATAAAAAAACGCAACATAAACTTCACCGGTAAAAATTATCACATTTGATAAAGAAATTACGAGTGATTGTTACCCGGTAAAATCACAAAAAACAATAATATCAGTTATACAACAGGTCTTATAATTATAAATTTATAATATTTTTGAAATCACATCATAAAATATATACTTTTAATGCTTTGGTTCAGGTCAATAATTTCAGTTTTTTTTTTTTTGAAATTATATTATCTAACTAAACTGGTTGAATAATTACAATTAGTTATAATATCAATAAAACAATTTTTTACACTATTAGTATCATAACAATAATAATTTTTCACTTTATTCAAAACAGAATTTAGTGAACGTCGAGTGTTCGATAACCCAGTTGCATATATACAACACCAAAGAATGCCCCCACTGCAGTGGCAAACCTCATAACGTCAAACACCTTTTTGCATGCCCTCAAAAGCCAACAACACTCAAATTAGAAGATCTGTGGGAAAAAACAGTGGATGCGGTCAGGTTCCTAACTTGATGCTCAGGCCATGAACAACAACAACCCAAATTTTAATGAAGGGTTTAACCGCTAACCCCTCCCCACTCCGAAGTGAGCGGGGGGAGAAAAGGTTAACTCCCCCAATTTTGGAAAAATGAAGAAAAAACGTTCTTAAAATGATTTCTAACTGCCTCCAAACTTAAGTTTTGACGTCAAAATGAGTGTTTTAAGCAAGCAATAAAAAGCTCAAAAATAAAATAAAAAGTTTTTGACTTAATTAGCGTTTTTATCTATCTTTTTTTCAAAATTGAAAAACGATATGGGTAAAATGCGTTTATCGGATTTTAACCCCCTCCCTAAATCCGTGTTTAACGCCTCCCCCCCCACTACGGCCCAACTTGCCTATGTATGAGGGAGGGGCAGGGAGACACCGGGAACTTTTCTTTACACCGGAGATCTGAAAAAAAAGATAAAAGAGGAGAAAAAAGATCAAAAAATCAAATTTTACCTAGAAATAGGTTTAAACTGGCTTAAACTTGTTAAAATAGGTTTAAACTGCAAAAATTTTCGCATATTTTTCAGTTTTTTATATTTTCGAGAGGTAGAAGGGAAGCACCAATAATAAAGCAGTGGGGGGCATTTTGAAACGTGCACAGCTCTGCTATTAAATAAAAATAATAAACAACTCAGCCTTGCAGTTTAAATGCATAATATTACGTAAAATTATTTGTATTATTGCATTCATAAAATTGATCTGTATTACTTTGTAAACCATAACTATTGTTTAGCAGCTGCTAGATTTTCAGATTGAGAGAATTAAATGTCACAAAAGGCAGTTTCAATGAAAGACGATTTTTTAACATACACATACAAGGAAAGGAAGCTGCAATTCTCCAATACCAATTTCAGTACCGTAGTAAACAAATAAAACGTTCTTCTGAAACGTTAAATAAAACGTTAAATTGCACAATAAAACGTTAAATTGCACATGTTTTCGATTTACTCGTAGTTTGTATTGTTTTTACGAACAGTATACACAGATGTCAAATTATCACACAGTATATACACAGATGCCGGAATGTTCGTGTGGTGAAATGGTTGAAACATTGAGCTTAGGTGAGGCGTAAAATCTCCTTATTTAATTCCACTGGACACATACAATCTCGCAAATAATAGCCACATTTGTGCACTGAACCGGGCCCGTTGTGTGCGCAAGAGGGGATGAGGGATAACTTGGCATTCAGAATGGCAGTAAAGAGTGGTAAAGGTTTGATTTCATTTGCGGAAGCAACTATTTCTTCCTGACTGCACAGTTTGACGACCTTTTTAATGGATAAAACAAATTTATTCTCTAATTTAAAACTGATAAATCCAATATTTTTTTATTTCATTTACAATAATCAGTTTAATATAAAAATTAAAAATACTGATTCAGACCTGTGCACGGTCTGGAAATGCCCCCCCCGTTTTATTGGAGGATTTGCCCCCCCCGTTTTATTGCCCCCCCACCAAAAAATGAAAAAGTACCCTAGAATTATGACGCCATTTTTGACCTATGATGACGCCATCATCGCAATTTTTTTGCAGTTTTTAGCCTATTTCAATATATTTTAAGCCATTTTAGACCTATTTTTACCTTATTTTCGCTTTTTTTTATGTTTTTATGTGTAAAACTATTTATGTTTATTTTTGGTTTTTTTAAGGCTTGACACTTATTTTAAATATTAATAATATGTGCCGCAAGTATTTGCACGTACAGTTGCAGTTGGAAGCTGGAATATGGTTTTTTTTCGCTTCTTCCGCCCAGAAACTCCCAAACCCCTCTAAAATTGTAATAGTACTGCGAACATTGCGCCTAAAACATGGAAGATTTCCGTATTAAATATTAACGTTTTGGGGTTTTAAACTTTGAATTCCAAAAAGAGAGTCAGCGTGCCATTGAGCCATCAGGACCGTGCTGACCTTCGGGCAGCAACCAACGGGCCTACGGGTACTACCGTGTTGCTGAATCTTTTTTCTCATAGAAATGAGTCCAGCTTGGCATGGCTAGAAAAATGTTGTTGTGCGCCGGCCACAGCTACACACGGCAGTTTTCCATCTAGCAAACCAGTGGAAAACTAAACTATTGTGTGAGGAGTTTGTACCATTGGCCTTGCAGGAACACCTATGCTGCCTATATCCGACGTTAAATAGTAAGATCAATATCAGGGATTTAAAAAATCTTTTGGACGAAGACCTCGGAATTGGTGAAAACTGCATGCAGTCAACACCAGCGGTAAAGGTTTACAACATCGTTATTAATGTTGGACGAAGAGTTTCAACCATGGGGCAATGGGGGTGAAATTTTTTCAACCCTCTTGGTTTGTTTTAGCGCCCGCTCTTTGCATAATCTGCATAGGGAAGATAAGTTTCAGGTAATGCAACGACTGCAAAAAAATAGTCAGCACTTCGCTGGATTTTTAGCTACCTGTCGACCTAAAGTGGATTAGGTCAACCAGTTCAAATGGGACTCTTCTGGCTGCAATCCTCTAAAAGGGGTGGTGCTTTGACTAAAAATGATATTTAATAGCAGTGTCTGTATATAGGGCATACATGGGCAAGTTCTTATTGGTAAGTGGGGAAATTTAAAGTCAAAATTAGGGGGTTAAAATCCGAGAAACGCAAAATACCCATATCGTTTTTTTTTTGGAGTGCATTTTACCCATATCGTTTTTCGATTTTAAAGAAAAAATAGGTAAAAAACGCAAAATTTAGGTCTAAATGTTTTTTTTATAGCATTTTTGAGCTTTATATTGCTTAAAACATTCATTTTGAGTTTAAATTTAAGTTTGGAGGCAGTTAGAAGTCATTATTTTCCAAAATTGGGGGGTTAATCCTTTTCATTCCTCCTTGTAGAATTCTATGAAGAAGGGGTTTAGACCTCCCCCCGGGATTCTCAGAAGTGGGGAGGGGGAGAAAACGTTACTCCAGAATTTTGGAAA